>CAJNIZ010006213.1:83293-99337 GCA_905231905.1 Symbiodinium pilosum
TAACAGGCCCTGACTCTGGGCAGAGCTAGGGCCACAAGCTCCTGCAATTACAAACTGAGAACTGTACACCTAAACATGAGACGCTTCAAGTGCTACGCTTCGCTCCGCACAAGCCCGCAAGCATCAAGGTTTGGAACCTCACTTACTACACAGACAACATCTACATTCACCTGACACGGGTATGGATTGGGCACCCAGGACAGTCGTCCTCGTTCGCTTGAATCAGCTTTCAGCTGCCAACAGGTGCTTACCGACTCTGCACCACGCCGGCCGGAACCATACCAGTTTTAAAAAATCATGGTAATGGTAGCAGTACAGTAACCCTATAGAAAAAGCGTGCCATGCCTTAGCCACCTCATCCTTGCGTCGCCGGAGGATGACTGGAGAAGTGTCATAGCCGCCTCGGAGCAGGAACAAAATCCACACAAGAAAGATGCAGAGAGGGTTTGCGGAGAACCTCTCTTCAAGATATTCAAGCTCCTCCCTTACTTGACTGATCAGCGCGGGCAATTAGTGTTAGGCATGCAACGCTTTTGCACCTGCTGGCACCTCTGATCATGCAGCCATCTTCTAGGCAGCACACGCTCTCTAAGTCGGGGGAAGCGATGATTCAAGATGTTTCATAGATCCCAAAAGTTTGGTCACCCCCTCAAGAACTTCTGCTATTGCTTTTCTGCCATCCACTACTCGGGCAACTCAGCGAAGTTGCATCGTCAGCACAGAGCTTCTGTGAACAGGAACATGTGGTTCTCCGCGGAACACCAAATGCCTCTAGGTCCTAAAACCTTGACCCACACATGCAAACCAAACTTCTGACAGTGAGCACTTCATCTTGCTCACCATCCTCAAGTGTGTAAAAGCAAACGCATGCATACCTAAACCTCTGCGCCCCCGCAAGCGCTTAATCCACTGAAACTCTCAACACCTCATATACCAGACCAATCCACAACATCAAATCCCGTGACCCTTGACAGAGTATCAGTTGCCCTCCCATGGCGAGGTGCCCGGGCGCACTCGCCTCTCGTGGCGCTGGCGCACGGCCTCCCTGGTCAAGCTGAACACGACTCACGGTTCTGGGGTTCTTCAGTTCTTCAGTGGGAACCTCAGATTCTCGCGGCTGGGAGCAAGTTTTCTGAGATCATGGAGGAAGGTCAGGGAGTTGCGTAAAGTTTTTGTTGCTCTACCCACTCCATGCTCTCTCAACACGTGCCTACTGCCAGAGACTTGGGAGCAAAGTCTATAGCATGGGAGGGAGTGGCTACCTGTCATTTCCTGCCCCTCTCCATGTCCCCCTTCCCCCTTTCCCCTGTCCCTTGTTCGCCAATCATCTTAAATTCTAAGCTTTCACCGACCCATCACCATCCAAGATCTGCTTGCGCCAAACCCCAGATCTGTGACACGTCGAAAGTGCACAGGTTTCGCATCAACCTGCTCGAGCCAGGCCGAGCTTGTGAAAAACCAAAACACCAATGTACTACATAGTAGCTTCCATTGTCTTTTCAAGGTTTGGGCCTGGTCCTCTTCACACACTTTCTGCTTGGCAGGATAGGTAACGTTTCAGAAGCCAATTTGTTGGAACTAGCCCACCCAGAACTCTCGCTTTCACTTGAAACCCGACTCACTGCATACGCAAGTCCTTCCAACACTGGTCCCAAGAACCCCTTCTCCCTCAGAAAATGAAGAGCATGCTGTAACAGGAAGCCTGCGGAACACATGTCCCTTACTTATTGAAGCCGGATGATTTAGCTGCCCCGTACACCTTTCCTACAAGTCCGTGCTGTTCCCTTCTAAGCGGCCTCTCGTCCGAGTGTCGCGGCTTAACCTTGCAAAGCCAGCCAGAGCAAAGGAGGGAAGAGACAAGACAAAGGCGGTGGAATCGGAAACAGCAGCACTACACTACACTATGCACCTGTAGGATTAGTATAGATATGGATACTGGGCAGATGGCTCGGTCTGGTAGCAAGGCAACACAGATGGAAGCCCTGCAAAAAACAGTTCTCAAGGGGACAAATGCTGGCGCTATGAAGAGACCGGTGCTTCAAGGTTCTGCACCCGCACCTGACCGTAGGAAGCCAACAACACTCTCAGCACGTGTACCAGCAACACAACGGCAGGCAGCAGCATCAGCAGCATCCGCAGCCGTAGCAGCGGCCATAGCAGAGGCAGCAGCAGCCGCGCAGACATTGCTGCTGCCGCAGTAACAATATCCCGAAACAGAACCACGAGCACGACAACTGCGCCAAAAGCAACCAGAACAATCAACAAGCAGCACAAGGATTCAACAATCACAGCGACTGTAGCGACGGCGACAACGATGACAAGCAAAGAAGAGGAAAAGGAAGGAGAAAATGATGGAGAAAATATGAGAAACAGAAGCAGAAGAAGAGGCAAGACAAGAAGAGGTAAGACAGGCCGAAGAATAAAGCATGCTACGCTGGCTCAAGTCAAAGTTTGTGGGAAGGGAAAAATGAGGGCTTGCGACCTGAGGGGTCGCCTGGGCAAACTTCATCAGGTACTCTGGTAAACATGTCATCAAGCTCCACTTAAAACCTCTTTTAACTGAGCCCCATTTTGGAGCAACAAACTCTGATGCGCTTAAAGGTTGCTTGCTTCAGGGAAGGGCCCTGGTGTCTCAGATCCAAACCTCACGCACCGGAAAACGCCTGGCGACAGAGCAAGCGTTCCAATCTCGAGCATCTTGATTTCCACTTCCTATGGATTCAATCAGCACGTGGCTGGAGGTAACTGGTAGCAACAAAGAGGCTCGGCTCAAGGCATGCCTCAGGACTCATGAGAAGTTAGTTTGAAGCAGACCAGGCAGCACTGGAACATTAAGCAGTTGCACAGCGGGCCGAAACATTGAGCCATCTTCAACCCCAAACCTCTCTTCGGCATAGTTGAGACCTTTATTTGCCGAGGCATATGTGCGGTAGGGTCAGAGTCTCTGCCAGTGTTGACCACAACAAGCTGGACCTGCCCTGCCTATTCTAGGGTGCTCTGACGGGATCTGTACACATGGGCACTCACCGGCCACAGCCTTTAGCCTTTGCTGACAAAAGCTTGCAAGCCAACCCCAGTGAACTGGAGGCGCCAGCAGCTAACGTCAACAGCCCTCAAGGTGAGGCCCTTTGCTCTCACGACCCAACGGACACAAGCTCAGTGATGTGCGTTGCGAAGTCGTATTGGCCAGTCTAGAACAAAAGCCTGCAAAGACCGCCAAATGAAGACAACAGTTTTGTGCTGTTCGTGGAAAAAATGCGGCAGATTGACTGGGCTTCTTGATGTGCTATGCACAGACATGGTCAGTTCATGTGACCAAAAAAGCTTGCCAAGCGGCCTGCACTTGTCTTGCGGAATCCCGCACTACGGTCAATGCTTCCTTCTGTCTAGCTGAGTCCAGCAGGAGTCCACAGGTCCACACTGTTATGTCAGCTAATCTGCATGCAAGAGCATTGCCCGGACGAATGACCAGTTTGATGAGCCATTGCGGGGAGCAAATTAGTAAGCCAATGCTCTTACGGGCACTTCGGGCTCTTCGGCCAGCAGGCCAATTATGCAAAAGGGGATTCCAGGCAAAATGCAGCAGCAATGTAGTAGATGCATTGAGGTACATGCCATACATGCAAGTCTGAATGAGGGCCGGAACATGCTAGAATCCCATGCAAGAAGTGCTATCCGGAGCCTGACTCAAGCACCACCACACGCAGCCGTCATCTCACAACCCAACTCCGTTAGCACCTCGATTAATACGGCAGGGCACGGACAGCCGTGAAAGAAAGCCCAACGTGCGGGGCTGGGTAAGGGGCGGCTGTGTTGCGGCTCGCTTTGGCGATATCGGCTGCTGTTCTTCCGTAGGAGTCCTGAACCAGGTGCATGTGCGGATCCTATCTAGTCGGAGCTTCCAAAGCAGCAAAGTCAAGAAGCTAGCATGGACATGTCGTGCCAACGGTTCTTGCACTGAGACCTCCCTGATTCCCCATCTCCCCATCACACCCACTTGCAGAGAAAAGTCGCAGAGGCAGGCAACATAAGCAGTGTCCTTCTGTTCCTTGGAAGCCCCGCCCTGCAAAAGGTACGCCACCATCCTGAACCAGCAATGCTCTCTCCGCAGCCCGTTCTGCATCCATGTCTCGAGACTCTCTTGCTGGCCCAAGCTGGGGTCCTTGCTGCAAGCCCCCTCAACCTTTAGCCCCCCGTTGTCGCTCCAATCCAACGTAATGCAGTCTCATCCTATTACAACTCTGAACATTAAGCAACCCGCCATTTCAGGACATCCCCATGCGCATTCTCCACAGGAGATCATTCATCAAAGCAGAGGTTGGCTTCTCCAAACTTTTGTGTCTGCACTCACAGAATCCAGGCCCCACCTCGCATCCCCAAGCTTGCAGGCTTTATGAAGCGGGTAGGTGGTCCCTGACAGCAAGGACCTTGGCCAAACTTGCAGTGGAAACTTCCTGTAAAGTCAGAAGGCTGAGCTTAGTGGCATGGCCTGGCAGACACAAAGAAATGCAATCTTCAACTGGGTGCGTTGCTTTTTGCCTGACTTGACGTCCTTGAAGCCATGCTTCTTCAAGAAACACGCAACCTTGTAAGGACTGCGGGATCAGCTAACAATCTGCAACAACTCGTCTAGTCTAAGCTATCTCATGACATTTCTCACGTTCCAAGTCCATGGAGCCCCTAAATAATCCTTGCAGACCCTGGGAGAAAAAAGGGTGTCAAACTACTCCTACTTGTAGGAGGTTCCCGGTGTTCTTGTAGCTGGCTCTCAAAATCTGCCGAGCAACTGCCTGCTGACGTTCTGGGTCCTCCTTGGCTGGTCTGGTCCGGTCATTATTAGAAGGATTGTTCCGACACTTCATGAAAGTCGAGCAGTTCTTGATTATTCACTGGCATTGGTTACGGAGGACGTTGGATCTACTTTGGGCGGCGTCGTGATTTACACTTGGGCGCTTAGGACTCTTGACTGAGACGCACCGCACAGGCTCCTCTTACCAGCCACAAGTAGAGCATGCCCTGGCCCTGTCTCTCTTCTAGGACCTGTACTTGAGAAACACCATGCATCACAGCTTGTCTTGCAGAAATCTCACCAACGCCTCTAACCCGCGTCGAACCTCGCACCTAACACCTTAAGACCAAAAGCCTTTGAATCAATCCCCAGGCCTCATTTTTTCTGCTGTTCTGACTCCTATCTGACTCCTACTCCTCAAATCCCTGCTCTTTTGACTTTTTAAAGCTCGTGTTTTGATGACTGTTGCAACGATCATGCGAAACACGGTGCATATGAAAAAGATATCGATTAATCTTCTGCTGCAAGAGAAGATGGCCCTGGGAAGGCTTTCTGCCCCATCCAAGACTATCAACATGTTTTCCCAAAACCGGACACATCAAGTCCAGGCCTGGACTTCCACCACTGGAGCCGCGGCTTCTGGGACCGCCGGGCCCTGGGCCTTGCTCCAACACAGAGGGGGAGAGAGGCACAAAAACCATCGAGAATCAACTTGAACAAAAAAAACGTCAAAAGTTGCTGCAGCAGCAGCAGCAACAGCAGCAGCAGCAGCAGCACGAATAATAGTGAGTATAGTCGTCGTCGCCGCCGCCGTCGTCGTTGTAGTCGTGAAAATCAATAGTAAGCAGCCTGGCTCGAGCTTGTCATTAAGTGGACTCTAGCTGCTTTCTGCTGCTGCTCATGCTCTTGGCGAGGATAAACCCTTGATGTAGAGTTCAGCACGGAAGTTACATGTGGGCGACCTTTGACTGCGAGAGGAGTGTGCGATGGCGGACCTCGGCTGTTTTTCACACATGAGGTCGTGCCGACGGAGCCCACTCACAATGATCTGAGCACAGTATGCCGATAGACAAACCTTGCAAATCATGTTGATCCCACTAGCATTTCTAAGTTAGGGGGTACGAGTTGGGGGGATCGATCTACTTGTTTTCATCATGTCGGCAGCCAGCAACAGGTTTGGCTTCAGGTGATAAGACATATATATATATATGTAAATAGTCTACAAAGAACCTGCGCTCACAGACATACCTCGATGTACCCTGTACCAAACCTGTCCCCTACAAATGTACGCTTGCACTAACTGCACGGCAACCCTAGCTGTCGTACAAAGTGTGCATGTGACGGTAACCAATTTTAAGCGAACACTGTCAGCTACTAGCTATGCCAATGGAAATTAGAACTTAGTACACATATGCTTTGCAAATTTACAAGTCTGCTTTCTAAGCTTACAATTAATCTAAAGCCGGGCCCGTTACGTTACAGAACCCTGCTCTAGGACATTTCTGATAAACTAGTAACAGTTGGTACTTTGAGTAGTTCAATTCACAGGCTGTGGTTTCCGATTAATATTGGGGGCAAAGCAATGACCCAGCCTAAGATCTACGATGGTTCGTATCATCATCAAAGTATACAAAGCATGGACAACAAGCAGGATGCCTCTGCAGCTTCTTGAGGGACAGACTCAGGCTCTGCCTTGCAACAGAAGAATGACAGTAGTAGTAGTAGTAGTAGTAGTACTACCCGTAGCAGTAGCAGTAGCAGTAGCCGTATAATGCTTATCATAGGAAGAGGAGAAAACCTTATGGAAAGCTCTACTAAGAAATGAGCATAATGGATGCTAGTAGCAGTGCATCTGGCAAGTGATGGCTGATGATTCATGGTCAATTTGACGCGCGGGGCATCACGAACATGCCAGCGCAATACCACGGCAATGTCATGAGGGGTGCAGGAACGGCTTGTATATGGGAGCTATCTTTTTCATTGTGTCGAAGCTCTCGGCGGGGTTCTCCTTTGGTAGCCGGCATCGGCGTTGACAAATGGGACGAGCTGGGGAGGCGACGAAATCCTCTGTGCCGACGACGAAAGGCTATGAAGACGCCAGGATAGAGGGGCGGGGAAGGGGCAGCTGCATCCACCAAGGCAACGGCAGGGCGAAGCTCAGGCCGCCAGCCGTGCTTGCAATAGAAAACAGTTGGATGGTGGCTGGCTGCAAGGGAAGCGGTACCGATATCAAGATTAGATACCAACCTAGGGCTAAACAGTCCAGCTCTTGGGGTGACTCCAGCTCAGCTTGGTCGTGCACAACCTTGATGACAAGAATGATGTTGCTGGAATAGGAATCATCGCGCTCTACACATGAGGTTGTTCACACGATAGTTTTCCGCTAGTTGCGCTCAGGAGGCACCTGCTGCGCCTGGCGATCCTCTGCGCCATGCGCCTGCAAGTGCGTCCAGAAACCAAAAGTGCTGTCAGAGCAGTGAGTTTCCTAGAATTAGGGGTACCATCTTTAAAATCCCATTTCAATCAGGACTGTAAATGACTACAATATATTGGGGTCCCCCTATTTAAGGAAACTACCAGCCATTGCCGGCTCCCCAGCCTCGACTTTAGCCATTGGCTCAGCCTGCAGCCGCAGGGAACCAGATGCTTGAAGTTACGTTCTTCTCGTCAACTACCCTCCCAGTTTTAGTGCACAGATGACGGCCCTACAGTAAAGAAGACCCTTGCGTCAAGTGGACCTGCCCAATTTCGGTTTGAGATGGTCACTCGACATCACAGCAGCCCTTAAAAGCTGCCTTTGGGGTTCTAAGTCCGTGCCCCTCCTCACAGACTGCGCTGCCCCCAAGTAAGCAGAAGCGAGCAAGAGTGGTGTCATGATTTGGCGAGATGCTATAGGATTTCAGGCTGGAAATAAAGCTCTGCCCCCAAGTGAGGAACTATAAGATCACAACGAGAACAGCTGGGGGTTCTTAAGGCTTGTCGGCGGTTTCTTGGAGCTAAAACTCTTCGAAGGCAGGCTGTGGCCTCCATCTCCGTTGGAGACTGTGCCCTGCGGAGTCTCCAGTACATCTCGACCTCCTGCAAAGAAAATTGAAGAAAGCAGGCATCCCAAGTTTCACAGCTCGGCTCGCGGGGTCTTTTGCGCCGGCAGCGGCGAGATGGCCTTCCACAACGGGCCTCAGCAGGCCCTGACGTCGCCAATAAGCAGCAGAACACAAGGCATACATCCCAAAGGACTCCAGAAGCAACGCAAGCAGATGGACCCAAGCGGCATTTTCCCGTCAGACCTCACTCTGAAGGCATGTGCTGAGCTTTAGGGCGGTCCTCGCGCTCCGCGGCCAGGATGCGATCAGCCTGACAGGTGGCCGCATGGGATGGTCTTTATCACTGGCTGTAAGGCCTCCTGCTGGATCTTATCCACCACCTCCTGGCTCGCAAGGCTCGCGATACGCAAATTCTTTGGCCTGGCCCAGTCTTTGCCTCGCCAATGGAGTCCCCACGCTGCACAGGGCAGCTGCAGCCACAGCCGAAAGCCATCGCGAAGGTGCCTTGCTTTGCAGGGAACGGAGCGAGCAGTCGTCCCACTTGACCCCTGAGCAATGTAACTCGCAAGCAATTTGCTTCCTGAACCATGATCCACTCTGCTACTGCATGCTGACACCAGCCCGTCATTTGCGCACGCCCCTTCCATGCATAGTTCACCAAAGTCTTTCAGACCACGCACCCGACAGCAAGCCGCAAAAGGGACTCGGATGGGACCAGGGGACCAGAGCTGAGATGCCTACGGAAATATGAATGTGTTCCTAAAATGTCCCGACGATGCCTGCTTCTCAGCCCTCCTTTCCTACGCATGTCGAGACTGGAGCATTTTTCCCCGGAAATGCATGTCCTCCTGGCAGACGTGCAAGCCACTGCAATCAGGTCTGTGCAGCCTGATGGAAACGAGCAGCGGTAGGCAGATTACCTAATTTGATGGGATTGGTCCCTCTATCCCTAACGTCCAGGCAATGGCTGTCTCGGACATCTGTTGAGACATCATTGGCCTCTTAAAACTTGACAAGTCCGTCCATTTGCCGCTCAAAGTCCTCTTTCAATCTGGATGCTTTGTCCTTGTAAGGCGTCTTGTCTTCTTCTGACATGTTGCGCCATCTCTTGCCGGCTTCAACCACCACCTCGCGTCCATCAGCTTGACAAGTCAGCGTCCCTCATCACTAGACAGGGTTGCCTCCTTAAGCTGGCCAGTATGATTGTCAAGCCGTTGCCTCCTTCGGTTGACATCCATCAGGCAATTCAGCTGCGATTTCATCTCTGTAGTCTTGCAGCCACAGCCTTTGCCACCAACGGCTGCACACGTGCAGAGGAATGCGGAATTCACCACAGTATGGCTGAAGACAAGCAGCATGTAGGCATTCTTCGGACGCTTGGGCTGGCTTGGGTCCTGGCACGTGCTTGGCTTGCAATGGGACAACGAGAACACGTGCATGAAGAGTCTCTGCACAAGAGCCATTAAGTAGCTTAGCTCCTTCTGTGTGTTCGTCCGTTTCGTCCTCGTAGCCAAAGCCGGAGCCAGGCAACAACAGCTGAATGGACCATGGAAGGAGAAGCCATGTTCTCGACAAACCGACTCACTTCCAAAAGTCCTCTTCGGAAGCATGCCCCCAGCTTTTTCAAACGCAGCCAAGTGTTTCAAGTAGTCCGCCTGTTGCCGGTGCAGCGCGCTCTATGGTCTCAAAGGCAAGACCAGAAGGTTCAACGCCAAAGGTCGGCAAGGGCGCTCAACTAAAACCCTGCTGAAACGTCACCTTCAGCTTCTCAGCATGCTTGTGGTAGGGCTCCTTCTCCTCCACCGCTGCAAAGGTCTTGCAACTCTCACTCGTTCCATTCAACTTCAGGGCCAAGCTAATTCAAGCTGCCTCTTCGTCAAGTGCATGCCACTCTGCACCAGCCACCTTGGCAACCATCACCTGCACAGATGCTGGCCACCACAGAATAGGAGCAGATGGAGCAGCTGACTCCGCTGTGAATGGTTTTGCCCGCTTGAGGCCCCGGTCGCAAGAGATGACACGCCATCTGCCTGGTTGCCATCCGCACCCAGGGCCTCTTGGATTCGCGGTCGGTTATCTTTCAGCCTACAGGCATGTGGGGTTTCTTGTGGATTGGGATTCGAAGCGCAAAGGATGCTCTAATTGCACACCTTTCCCCCCGGGCACCAGAGCATATACGGAGAGCATGGCTGTTTCGGAGGCTCTCGCGGCTTCAGAAACAGCCTGGCTGCGCTCAAGGCGGACGTGGCCTTGGTTCTAGACTCCTTCCGTAATTCAAGCACTCATACTACTCGCACAGTGTACAGTGTGGGGGGGGGCTACATATTACAAGCGGGCTCGGGAATTTCTATTTGTCCATGTCAAAACAGGGTACACCACGTCGGGAGGTCCGTGATCTTTGGCTTGCCACACGCAGTCCTGGACAGGGAACACACTTCTGGGACTGTAGGGAAATTCAGTTGTCTGCGATTGGCAAGGCACAGCGGAGAACAAGAGGTGAGGTAGCCTTCACTATTCCCAGTCTCCTGAAATCATATCCCACTGCAGGCTAGAGGGTGCAATAACCTTGTTCTCAACTTACAGTTCTCATGTCTTGATCTCCAAGAGACATGCAACACTGCAGGCTCCTGGATTAACGAAGACGGGCACCCAGCAAAGCAGGCATGCTGCAATCCCTTGGCCGCACAGCAATTTCTCCATAAACCGCTGCTTTGCAATGATAAAAGCTCAGCACATGAAAGGGCGGTGAGTGATAGGCAGCAGTGACGTTGCATGTTGAGTTTTCAACTCCCCAAGACCGCACCTAGTGGGCGGCGCATAAGCTGCTCAGGCTGCGGAGCGACTATAAGCCGACAGCAGCTGCGCTTCACGATGTGATCATGCAACAGCTACTTTGCGGCGCCACATGTCGACCCTTGAACATACATACTAGCATTCCAGTCCGGTAAACTCCTGATGAGTGATGCCTGGATTGGACTTGTGCTCGTTAGGCTGACGACTGTGGGCAAGATTCCCACTTATCGTCTTACGCTGGGCAAGCACCGTGCAAAGACCATGCCTCGTCTCCTCAGATCGACTGGAATCTGCAGACAGTCCAAACTTCCAAGAGCTCATCACTTGACTTCCTACTCCGATTACTGAGTCGCCTGTTACAGCAGGGTAGATACATCCCACTGCGGATGTGTAAAACACAAGGCCTGGTACGGGAGTGCACCGAAAATCCTTCACATCCCTGCCCGTGCCTGGAAGGTGGAAGACCTGGGGCAGCCTTGGTTCATGTGCTGTAGTCCGGGGTCACTAAGACAAGCCCTGTGCGAACGTGCAAGGATCTGATGAGTGCAGGCTTCCACAAGCAATAAAAACACAATCCACACTGCACCAAAAGGCGTGGATTGCCATCTGCTGCTATTTGTAGGCTCCCATCTGCTATGCAAATGCTGCTCCTTATGGCAATGCCTCCGCTGATGGCACACATGATACAATGTAGCATGACATCATCATAATAAATGTAATATACAGCCTTCTCTATACAGATATTGGACAAGCAAGACAATTGCTGTTCCCAGCGAAGGCATTCTACTGGAAAACCATCTTTGCTTAGGAAAAGGTGGATTCTTTTGAAAGAACAGCCACCAGGGGCAACCCAAAAACAAAAAACATGTTTTGGCACACTCTGGCGGCTTTTAATTTGTTTGGTTTTTCTGTAGGAAAAACCAACGCTCTTGAACAAATACTTCCCAGGACAAAGATGTTTGTCTCATGGCATTCCTTAAAGAGCGTGGTTTCTTGGGACAAGAGGATTTTATTTCGAAGTGATGTGCTTCCCACAGCGTCTTCTTCAGGAAAAGTTGCTTCAGAACAACTATCGTTTCCGGAGCAAGGCCAAACAACATCAGATCAGCAACAACTTTTCGAAAAAAATGGTGTTGCCCTAAAGAAAAACATGTTTGTTCGTGAACCAGTATTTCCTGACAAGAAAATGGTTTTCCCGCGGCACCCCTAAAAAAACTTCTTACCTGGGACAAAAGTGGTTTTGCAAGAGCATCACTTCTCGAAACATCATTTTCGTCGGAATACAACAGGCTTTTCGAATGTGACTTAGGGGTTATTCTCTTTGAAAATGTTTCACAAAGAGTTTGCATGAGGTAATGTAACGGAAATCTCCGTAACTGAACGGACCTCGTTTCTTTCTGGGGCTCTAGCAGGATTCTAGGATTTATGTATTCAACCAAGTTTAAGAAAGGATGTGTATGGACCGGAGCCAATTGGAAAAGCAGGAATCCAGGATTTTAAGAGTTCTATGTTCATCTTACTCTAATAAAAAAACAAAAAAATATTTTATTGATTTTAGGACTTCTGTATGGCATTGAAATAATGTAAGAAGATATCTATATAGACCAGAACCAGCTGGACAGCCATGAGCCCAGCATTCTAGAATTTATGTAGCAATTTTACGTAATTTCAATAAAGAATTGATATGGACCGGAACCAGCTCCAAAGCCAGGCAATCCAGGATTCCAGGATTTCTATTCCTTGTGTTAATTCAATCTAAAAAGGTTTCTATATGTATGGGCTGGTTTATCAAGGCATATTCCATCAAGAAAGCCAAGCCAAAGAAGACATGATTATCATTCGTATTTGAATCACGGAATGAGAAATCTATACACGGAAAACCAGAAACCCATGCATGACCTGAGAATTACTTCTCCAACTTATAGCAGATTTGAGACGAAGACTTCACAGAAAAGGTTAACAGTCCAGAGCAAAAGCATAGTTCACCTTCGATCCACATTTGATACAGCAAGAATCCACGCTTGCATTGCGGACTTCCCAATCAAATTCAAAAACCTGGAATCCGTGATCTGAAAATTATCAAATAAATTTGGAACACACTTTGTAAAGTATTTAGAGAAAATCAGGCCCAGCAAGAGGAAATTCCTATTCGGATCCGAACCACATTCACGTACGGATCGATATACACAAAAACAAAAGATTAAAGGACCGGAGAACCCCACATGTGTAGTTCAACCCTGAATCTGAATGAATTGATGCCGTCGCCCGCCGAAATAAAGAACAGCTAGAAGACGAGACGAAAACTGGGGAGATGATTCTCTGAAAAATCTTACTTGGACACCCCTTGCCATCTGAGATTTGGGGACTTGATTCTCTGAAAAATCTTAGGGGGACACTGCTTGCGGCTGTGATCCAGAAAGTCTTTGGGGACAATCAGATAGGGGGGAAATGCAAAATAATTGTCATGCAAATTTACTTGACGATTTATAAGGCTTATGACCCCCTAGATATACCCTTATGATTAACCTTGATTAGCCGTATATCGACCGAATTTTGAGCACGCTCTCCGCACGGAAACGCAGATTTTGATAAAAAGACGACGGAATTTTGAGGAAGCTCCACACGGGAACGCAAGTTTCATTCAAATTTTCAGGATGCTGCGCACGGGAGCGCGATTTTGAGCGAAAAAATCGACGGGATTTTGAGGATGCTCCGCACGGGAGCGCAATTTTCTTCAGATTTTTCAGGATGCTCCGCATGGGAGTGTTTGAACGAAGAAGTCGACGGAATTTTGAGGATGCTCCGCACGGCAGCGCAATTTTTGATTCCGGGATGAATGTTCTGGCGAGTTCCAGAAGCTCAGAAAACGACGATTTTTGTACTAGAGTTAATTGAAAACGCAGCCATTTTCCGGCTTTCCTGGGTATCCTTCCATTGGGGGATGAATGTCCTGGGAGATTCTAAAGGCTCAGAAAACGGGGATTTCTGTACCGGAGTTACTTTGAAGCGGGCCATTTTCCGGCTGTCCTGGGGTTCCTCCCGTTTGGGGATGAGTTTCCTCGTAAAGTCTAGAAGCTCTGAAGACGGCGATTTCTGTACTAGAGTCAATTGAAAGCCGAGCCTTTATCCGGCTTTCTTGGGGTTCCATCCGTTGGGTGATGGTGGTGATGGTGGTGGTGGTGATGGCGTTGGTGGTGATGGTGGTCATGGTGGTCATGGTTGTCATGGTGGTGATGGTGGTGGTGATGGCAGTGGTGGGTGATGGTGATGGTGATGGCTGTGATGCTGGTGGTGGAAATGATGGTGGAAATGATGGTGGTGATGCTGGTCATGGTGATGACGGTGGTGATGGTGATGGTGATGGTGATGGTGATGGTGATGGTGATGGTGATGGTGATGGTGATAGTGATGGTGGTGGTGGTGGTGGTGGTGGTGGTGGTGGTGGTGGTGGTGGTGGTGGTGGTGGTGCAGTGGTGCAGCGCGAGTTGTTGCCCACACGTTCATTTCAAGTCTAACTGCGCCATGCTAGCTGCAATTGCCAGCCCTGCAAGGCTACGTGAGGAAGATCACTAATTGATTCCGCGCTTACGGTTGATGTGAAATGCTAAATATCGCGAGCCATGGTCACAGACTGTTAGCCTGATCCGCATAGTTCGATTCTCAGGCATCGTCAGAATTGCCCTTCTCGTAGAGGAAGTACGCTCGCTCCAAAACGCGTCGGTGTAGGCTGGGCTCGATCGCGCATTTTCTGGCATACGCAAGAAACTGGAAAGGCTCACGTTTTGGCGGTTTTCACTTTGCACTGGCATCGGAGAAGTCTTAAGGATATTGGCCGGCGCATCCTCCACAAGGAGATGCAGACAAGAGAATCTCCGAAGCTTGAGCTTTGCAAAGGAGCTGGTTTCAAGTCTTGCAAAGGCGTAGGTTTGGAATCTTCTGCTGGCGGCGGGGTTTCTCTGATTTCGGCCGCTTCGAGAAAGCGGACGGTTTTCAGCCGCTCGGGCCACCACGGACCCCGCATCAGAATCCCAGAAGGCATCTCCGCTCTGCGCTTGGCCGTTGCTGCTTTCGGGGCCTCACCAAGCAAGTTAGCACAAAAAAATGTTACTCATTTGTCAACAACAACAACAACCCCATTCCAGTTCAATGACAGTTCTACATTTCTCGACAAGGAGCGTCCAAAAGCGACGACAGTTCTTCATATTTCGAGAAGGACACCGCCAATTAAGCGACTGTTCTACCTTTTTTGAAACTATTCAAAGATCCCCGAACTCAAATTACATAATTATTTCTTTCCCCCGAACTTCACAAATTCAATAATCCGCTCGTTTATTTTACTACACCTGTTGCTCTTCAATATTCCTTCAAGCCAGCCCTTCAGTCAACCACACACCGGCCTGCCAGCCCTCCACCAAATCCCCTCCAACCAGGCAGTTGCGTTGCCTCCAGGATTTTTTTTCACACAGCTCGGATAGCGCCCACTATGTGTATGACATTGTCGTCGTAGCCCAAGTAGTTTTTGGCACACAGACTGCAAGTAATGCAATGCAACACACATTAGGCAGTTGTTTTCGTTTCGAACCAGAAAAAAACAGCCTCCGGACATGTGAGACATACTTACTCCCCTTGGTCGGTAGCCATTTCCAACCAAAGAGTTGACAAACTAGTCGTAGGGTGTATCGCGCGACCGGGGCCTACGTACAGATAAAGTCCAGATACGCATTGACATGACCTGGGTCTATGCCCGCTTTGCTACATGTTCATCAACCGTAGCCATTGAACTGGTGCTGGTCTCTTCAAATAGTTTGGACAAAAAGAACCAGTATCATCTGCGAAAAGCGTACAAGTCTCATCGGAGAAAGTAACTCGGCAGGCAGGTTCTTCAGATCCATCCACTGTACCGAGTATGCACAATCAGCCGTATAATGTTTGATGAATGGAATTGCCTTCGGCAGCCAGGAATCTGTCACTCAGGGCACCCAAGAATACTCAAAAGCACCCTATAAAAGCCCAGGGTCTACTTAAATAGAATAAATAGACTACAAAAATCGAGTACCTCATGTAACTTGTACAATTTATCCAAAAAAGCTAGTAGAACCAAATTGACTACATAAATTGAATATCTAATTTGTTGATTTCATCAAGTTTCTCCAGCCTTTACCGCATGCTGGAGAGATTGAATACATTAAATCCTTGAATGCTAGGCCCCTTGGCTAGCATCGAGGGTCCACTTAAAAGATTGCGTGGCTATGGCTTAGGCTTGAATTCCTTCTCCCCCAAGTCAATTGAATAAGCTCCTTATTCAATTGAATAAAGGGCCCCTATGGATAGAAGATTGAAGATTGAAGATTCTCAGGAAAACTTCTTCTATCCAAGCATCCCACCTTATTCTGGATAGAAGAAGTTTTCCTGAGAATC
>CAJNIZ010006213.1:101289-117220 GCA_905231905.1 Symbiodinium pilosum
AATTCCAAAATTCCAAATTTCAAAACCTAGGATTCTAAAACCACAAAATTCCGAGAGAAAAAAAAAACACTCATTTCTGGAAATTCCAAAATTCCAACATTCAAAAAAAAAACAAATCATTGTTTTTTGCATATTGCATGGTCTGTTCCTTTTTGGAACTTTGGAATTTTGAAAATTCAAAAAAATGACGTGTTTTATTGAATTTTGGAATTTTAAGTTTTAGAGTTTTGGAATTTTGGAATTGTTAATTACTGAAAGGTAGGTCTTTGAAAAGACGGGCTAGCATATATATGCATGTACATGTACATATGTAGATGTATACATGTATGTGGACATCTACACCACTTAGGACAGGCAAAATGCTGCACCTCAGCGAGTAGTCTTCGGGTTATCTCGTGCCAAAACCCTGTTAACCGAAGGGGTAACTCAAAACCGAAGGCCCCAAAATTCAAACAAAAACACAGCAAAACCAAGGGGTAACCCAAAACCGAAGAGGCCCATGTCCGAGATAACATTTCAACCTTTGGATTTTGCCGATAGACTTGCAAACCAGCAGCTTCGGCTGCGATGAAGTGGTCACAACCTCCTGGTACAGGCTCAACGGAAGTCAGGGATAGCCAGTGATTATGACTAGGAGAGCATGATGCATGGATAGGATGGTGTACCCTTGATCCTCCTCATTGTAGGGAGTTCGTCGTCTGCAGATAGCTTACAAGCTATGTGCATTGAGTGGAGTAATTATTCTTGGTGGTTGAGCCAAGAAATAAAATTGCATTCTGTTTCATACACAATCACACAACCGAAAGGAAGACATTATCTTACTCCATCTTGGGGATAAACGGATCCCCAAATATGAGAAACTGCTCAACGAGGCTAAAGCTAGTTAGACTCTCACTGAAACTTCAAGCCAGAGGTTGAATCTCCTTGAAACTAAGTTGGAGTAACGCTCTGTCTTGGTTCAGCAAATGTTTGCTGGGCGAACCTCCGTCTGCGTCATGGCGCAAGGCAGGCTGGACGAAGCTCCCGTCAGTGCAGGGTCAGGGAAACACGCTTTGGTGTAGGGTGGGGTGTGGCATGCGCCATGCGTGTCAATATTTGGCGGTTTTTATGCGGCATGCAACCACGTCCTCCCAGAAGGATGGGATTACATCCACTAGTCTATCATGCACGCTTTTGCTTCGAAGACATGGCAGCCATGTCAGCAGCGGTGGCACGAGGTTTTGCAAGCAGGCAGGCTCTGTGTGTTCTCTCAGCATGCAATTGAAGAGTGACGTGACAGTCACCAATGTTCCCCAATCAGAGCACAAATCCTCTTTTTGTCGCAGACCCAAGCTCCTGGGTACATGCTCAGAGAGACTCGAGCTCCCCTTGGCGGTCAGAGCTTGGAAATCAATATGTAGGGTCTTTAAGGTTTAAGGGCTTAGGGTCTAGGGTCTGCTTGCGATGGATCACAGCTTCAAACTAAGACCCTGGCCGGTAGCCAATTCCATGAAGGGCCCAGCCCAGGTCCACCAACCCATTGCTGTCACACACCAAGGGATCCTCGAAGACCAGGCTGCTCCTCGGGATCTTATCAGCATCTCATCCCAAGATCACAGAAACTTAGACACCAGAATGCAAGAAGACAAGGACTGGAAGGGATGAAACACTAATTTTCTCTGTGGCTTCTTGCTGCCTGAGATTCCGAGAGTTCCTGACGTGCACCTGCCACAGCACAAATTGCACCGCCGGCTTCGTGAAAAATCAGCAGGGGACTTCCAAGGCACGCTTAGATTGATCAGTCAGAATGCCAAGCAAGCGGTATGTACAATAGCTTGACCATGACAGGTGTCACCCTTCAGGATCTACCTCGCAAAGGCGGATTTGCGGAACCTGCCTTTCGGACTCCCCTGTCGTCAGTCCCCTCCTGCAACAGCATAGTTGCAAAAACGCCCCTATCAAGGGTGATTGGCCTACACCAAACAAATCCGCTTGGCGGACCCGCTCCTTGACAGTCCGAACCACTCGTGCACGGCAAGGCGGGTCCTGCAATTCGCCGAAGACCTGAGGTTCAGGACGGGCTGGGGCAGGATGCGTCATGCCAGTCATGCCTGTCACTCTTATTTTCTCACCAGCCAGCTCGCCTGGTTCAAATACCCGAGCGGCATGTCGCCTGCCCAGACCTGCACAGATCTCTGTCGTTGCATTTGCATCTTCTCAGGAGGGGTGCGAAGCCTGAAGGTAGCGCAGATCAAGCCATGCCTGAACACTCTTCGTCTGCAAAAGAACATCCAGAAGTATGTCTGAACGCGCTGGACAGAATTGAACAATCTAAATCGTAGGCTGTCCCGTGCTCAGCCCCATGCAGGAACTATGCCGTCCTGCAAGCACAATGCAGGCAGCCTCAAATCCTTGTATTCAGCCATTCTCCAAAATTCCACCCTTCCGCTAACAGCTGCATCCTCTACAGCTTGTCCTCCAGGAGCTGCACGTGTACAGCGCGCTTCGACGTCCCAGCAAGCATAGTGCCTGGGCAATCTGGACATGAGGATCACGTGAACGGAGTTGTCTGCGTATGTTTGATCCCTTGT
Organism: Symbiodinium pilosum; assembly: GCA_905231905.1. Classification (NCBI taxonomy): domain Eukaryota; class Dinophyceae; order Suessiales; family Symbiodiniaceae; genus Symbiodinium; species Symbiodinium pilosum. The sequence goes on from CAJNIZ010006213.1 coordinate 103,860, forward strand.
CGTTGCAATGGTCCCTGCCCTTATCGCACACCCTCACAGTGGTTGTAGCGGACAAACATGAAACCCTGGCGGTTTCTTCCAATCCAGCCATGCAGCTCTCCAACACCTTGGACTGTTCGATCACGCGAGCAATTTCAAGAATCTTGATATGTTGCCCTGACAAGTAGCCCCCTGTGAGGCTTTACAGCCTAGTGCTTGTGGACTGATAGATGTGTGCGGCAACGCATTCACAATCAAAGTGCATCCACTGCAAGCTCAACGTAATCTGAAGTCCAGGTGCCCGGAACCACACGTAGCCCTTGTGCGGAGGGATCTCGGGATCGATGGCAAGGTTCTCCTCAGATCTTAAGAGCAGAGCCAGGTGGCCCGCATCGCACAGCGTTGGATAAAGCAGATGCTGCAGGCTCAGCCAGGAGGCATCCCTCTTTGGCCCCAGCCAGTCCAGATCATACAGCTGGCACCAGTACTTGCATCCACTTCTTGCAGAGCCCTGAGCAGGGAGGACCAGGAACAGGCAGAACCAGCAGCAGCAAAGCAGCAGGAACTAGAAATCCGCTTAGGCACAGAGACCAGTTTGTATTGGTGCTTCCATGTGCTTCCACCACCCCAACCCTTCTCCTGCGACGCCCTGTGTTTGAGGTGAATCAGTTTTCTGTCCTGGGCTGCTTGATTGCTTGGATGCAGCCTCCCCGCCAGGCCAGCTTTGCCGAGGCGGTGTGACATTAAAGATCACAAAATAACACCGTCATCATTGACACGGTCACCATTAACATCACTAACACTGTCGTCGTCATCGTCATCATCTTCATCATTATCATTATTATTATTATTATCATCATCATCATCATCATCACGAAACGTCCTCATCTTCTTCTAAACTTCAATCTTCATCACCCTAACCGTCGTCACTTGAGGGGCGAGCGGAGCCAACGAAAGCTGGCCGGGTCGTTAGCACTGGACTAGAACGGGAGGAGACCATGAAGCATGACGACATGCGCCAGTCAGAGGTAGTGAACAATGCAGAGGGAGTAGGTAGGTTTGAAGCGACCGTGAGGCATGATGTTAGTGGAACCACGGCCATAGAAGGGTAGCGAACACTACAGGAAGAAGGTTCACGCGTTATGTTACCGGCACCATGACCTTGCAAGGGTAGTCAACGCTGCACAGGAGTTTTGCATTTGATGCAAGCGTCGAGCAAAGGTTTTTCGTACCATGACCATGCAAGGTTGTGAGCACTACAGTACGGAAGGAGAGGCAGGTTTGTTGCAACTACCCAGTCTGATGGCACTCGAAGCATGACCACACTACGGACGGAGTCGAGAGGTTTGACGCAACCGCCACGAAGATGCGATTTGGCTCGTGATTTTGCAAGGGTACTGAACACTACGGGGTACTTACAAGGTTTGATACAAGCATATGCAAGTACAAGCATGATGCAATTCGCATTGTGATCTCACAAGGGTAGTGAACTCAACAGAGCCAGTAAAGACATTCGATGCAACCTCCATGCAAAATGTTGTTCGTACCATGACCAGGAAAGGGCAGTGAACACTACAAGGAAAGTGGGAAGGCTTGATGCAACAAGAAACCACACAAGGGTCATGAACACTAGAGGAGGAAGAGAAGGGGCACGGATGCAACAACCTGCTCTCACTCGTACCATAGCCATGCAAAGCACGACCATGCAAGGGTGATGTGCACTACAAGGACCTGGCGTGCCCACCAGCCTACCCATAAACTCCCTCTCGCCTTCGTTGGCCCTCCGCATGCGGCGTTGGGGCTACGGCACAGAGTTCAACGCCCCAGGCCCCTCAATCCGAGCAAGGGTACTTGTGGGGAAAGATATGTCCACGGGCCCCTCACGCCAAGCCGGGCAGCTTGCGTAGGAATGGGACACTTGGCAAGACAGTCCACTACGCGAGAACAGAAGCTCTTCCCCGATGATCCCTCAGCCTCAAAGACGGGGCATAGGGGGAGGGTTGGTCGACTCAACACGAACTCACGCACGGCAGCACGACTAAGGGTAAAAGCAGTTTCGTCAAAGGCCCTTGTGCTCTAACTCATCCCCATGGCGTACTATGCAAGGCGACGCACATTCGTAAGATGTGCATATACTGGTACTCAACACTACCGAAAGTAGGGAGGGCTTCATGTAGCCACTTAGCATAATGTTGCTCCTGCCATGGCCAAGCACATGTACTGAGGGGAGTAAATGCAAGTAAGTCAAGTAACCCATGACCGAACATATGAAGTCATGAGGAGATCCCCTCCCACTGTCATCATTGAAAGAAACACTATTTCAGCCCTCCCCTCCTCCCTCGCATTCCAAAAAGCCCAACTTCTCAGGAATGGATCAGTATTGAACCCCACTCCCCCCCCTATCCTGTGACACAATCAACAGCTCGCAGCTTTCCAGACCTTGTCAGGTCCCTGCTACCGCTAAAGCAAGAGACCACTCAAGCCAGCAAGCTAGCGTCAGTAAAAAGCATCACCATCACTACCACATCAGCACCACCTCAAGCATCATCACTAGCGCCGCCGCTGCTACCGCTGCCATCACCACCACAGCTACCGTCTTTGTCGCCTTTGTCATCGTCGCCTGCAACGTCCGCAGCGACAGGAGTGCCAAAGGCAACCATCCATCCACGATCCACAACGGCAGCACGAGAGCATTGAGATCGCATCAGAACACGAATACCAATACCATTAAAAAAAACTACACCACCTACTTACCATGCACCTCTTCGCAGATTCCTCCGGGTGCCCTCTTTCCACCCTCCAGCAGCTGCCAAAGGACCTGCCAGGAGCTGCTACGGTCCATATGATCCGAACGTTGCTAAATGTTGCTAAGCTACCTCCTCGCTGAACTCCCCACTGCCCAGCTGCAGCTCAAGCCGCCCGACATGACCCAGGCCTGAAAAAAATCACAGGGCCTTCCATGCCAGCAGGTTTATGAACCGCCTTGCCTTCAAAAGTTCCGATGCGTCGGATCCGGAATGGCCAGCCTGCGGCAAAGCCAGGAATTGCCTCACAACTACACTTGCCTTACAGCATCCCAGGCCTCCTACGCTGAGCAAAGCAAACTGGTGGCCCTCCGAGGCTCCTGGGATCAAAGTTTGAGGAAAGTCTGACGGGATGTTCAACCCTCTAACGTGTCCAGAGCTGCTTTTGTCTTGCAGCCACGCTGCGCAACCTCTTGGTTCCTTCTGGCTCATCGCTCACAGTGACCACTACAGAGAGGTCACTGACTGGCAGCACCTGGAGCTTAATAGTAGACTAGTTCCTGCCCAGTAGATGACAGAGCTACGGATACTCGAGACTTCTTGAGACTTCTGCTCAGCGCTGCACGGAATCAGAGAAATCCTCAGCATTGAGGCCTAGTGTCATGGCACCGTTCTCGTAGCCGCGTCTGGACTGGATGTCGTAAGGGGTGTGGTTCCCTCGCTTTGGAATGAAGTCCTGGAGAGAAGCATCCGCGATGAAGACAAAGAAAGATGTCGGCCACTGGCAAGTCTACTCCGGTGCTGTACTTGCAGGCAAGCATCCTGAAGAGGGAAGTGCCAGCCTCTGTCGTGCACGCCATCATACTGCATAACCTCCACCCACAGAGTCAATGGCTCCTCGCCACGATCCGTGCTGGCTGCTTTCTGTCTGGCTTGGCCTACTGACATGACACGGTCTCCTGCGGCATGCGCCCATGTTGGCACAGATGCTCACGTGCAGCACCATAGCTGACGAACCTCTGCGGAACCCCCAGGCAGCGGACTTTCTCTCTTTTTTGTAACCCTCCTGTTGAGCAACAACTTTCACCTGCCTTTCCAGAGATGTCAATACTTTTTCCTGAGAACATGTGTTCGTACTTGCAGCTGCGATGCTGATCAGCCAACGGGCCATCCGGATTGACAGCAAGGAGACTCTCGCGAAATTCCTGATAACTCTCAGAGAGCCCCAGCCTCTGCAACTTCCAGGCTCCCAACACAAGCTGAAAACAAAAGCCAGGCATCAACATCGCTGTCCGCGGAGTCTTCTTCCAAGAAGCCGAGGGGAGGGAAATTCGTCCAGTAGAGCGAGTGGTACCAAAGCACTCCTCCGAAGCGACCTCATCACACTGGAGCGGATTCTTCTGGAAGAAAGTGCACGCCAAGTGCGGGCTGGAGGCCTGCGGGAGGCGCGAGAGCACAGTGCTGCTTGCCTCGCACCGCCTTCAAGATACAGCTGAAATTCAGCAATGACATTCAAACAACACCAGACCACCAACACTCACGAATGGAAGCACGGGCCTCTTCATCGAAAAGATATGGGCCAGACTCCTCAGCCGCGCAGATCACCAAAAAGAGGCTCTTGAAGGAGCAGTGCTCCCAGCTGTGCACGACCATGCTCCTTCCCGCGTACGGGCCCGCCATACCGGCCAAGATGACTTGGATTATCTGGGAATGCGTCCGTCCTGAATGCAAGGGTTTCAGCCCTTGTGGCACTGACCGCAAATCCTGATCTCTCTGTGGCATGCATCCAAGACTCTGCGCAAACATGATGGGTGCGCAGCATTCGCAACGAGCCCGCCAGCATGCTTGAGCACGAACGCCACTTGGATGGAAAATGCTTCTATCAGAGTATGGAGAACAGTGGAAAACACGCTTTGGCAGTTCAAGGCCTTGCCACATGGAGCAAGTGCAAAGGCACATCACTTTGGCCGACTAGCCAGCATGGTTCTCCCACCACTGCTTCATCTCGTGGTCTCTGCCACTACGCTTGCCATAGTACCTGAGCTCAGTGCCATCAGGACCTTGGACCCAACAAACAGGTAAATCTTTGCAGAGGTGAAGCACAGTTGCATCCAAACCAACCGGCTAGACGTGAGCGCAAAAAGATTGCGGACAGAATGCCCAGGAGCATGTGAGCAGAGAATATTGACAAGCGATTCCAATGAGCCAGGGCCTGTGCAGACTCGTCGTTCCAAATGCGACTGGTTCAGTCCAAACAGAGGTATTCGCACTGCTGGATGTTTCTGCAATTGCTACAACTTTTTGTGCAATGATCATTAAGTAGTCTTAGGGAGCAGGCCTGCTCCTTGTCGCTGAAAACAACTCCATCCACCATGCCAAAGTTGTGGTGGCTGATGACCGCGTACCCTGCCAACATATGCACACTTGCCCCAGTTCTCAACAACCTATTCCACTTTCTGCCCCTGTGAAAGTTGGCTCATTCAGAGTTTCAATAAACCATTACAAGAATAACAGAGAAGTTCCTCACCTCAGAGAGAGTGGAAATGGCAACACCTAATGTGCTACTGCTCATCAACATGCCGATGGCAACCAGAAAAAATATGTGAGCTACCATCAAAAATTCCACATCAAAATTAGCGGACGCGAGTTCCTTACAAACAAGGGACTATACTAAAGTGCAAGAGGGACCCTATGTCCACCCTTAATGGTCCCTTGGTAAGGCTAGTATTGACAGCAGCTCATATGCAATCTTCTACGCCGATCCCTATAATCCATTTCCTCCTTCCCCACATGGGAGTTTCACAGCACAATACACTGACATACATTGGCCGGAAATACCAGTCTCCCAAGCTTGATTCTCAAGCTTGCCTCGCTGATTCGGGTGCTTCGCTAGCGCCCGCGGCACAGGCACTGCCTGGGCCTCCGCAGTGTTGCTCTGGGCTAGCTAAGGGCTTTATAGCCTTGGGTTGACTTGATTTCTAGACCCCACGGAATTCGCGATGAACACATAAGAATCTGTTCAATTTGGGTCTGACATTCGAGCTTGAGTCAAGCGGTTATTAAAGGTTTTAGAGACCGCTCCTGCCTCCAATGCACTGAGGGTGACCACAGAGAGGTCACGCTGCCGTAGGCCTGGATGGGCCCGGCAGCTTCAAGTCACTGTCGCGCTACTTGCATGCCATTGCTTCAAGATTAGATTTTGCAAGTTGTGCATGACTTGGCCACTTCCAGCGTGAATAATCTGACCGCTCATCATGATATACTGTCGGCATCAACGACCGATGTGCCGATTACTCTGTAGCACGGCGAGAACCAGACTCGCGAAGATTATTCGCATTAATTTGCATCGCCAAACAGTCTTGTTGCCTGACCAGGATATCAGTCAATCCGCAACCGGTTTCGGATGGGAATATCAAGTGGACCGTATGGCACCGCAGCAAAACATCTACTTGGGATGCATGGTGGTCGGAAGATTTGCGCTATTGATGCCAAAGACCCACGCCTTGGAGTATCAGCTCGAGTGCCTTTGCGAACGGCAAGGCAGGTTGTTTTCCAAATAATGTTCTTGTCTGCGCGTACCAAGTGAGCCCTGGATTCATCAAGACACACCACGGCTAGGGTGGTGCCGCAGCAGAATGATATCAATGCAGCTTAGCATCCCGGAAGATGTGTTCGCGAAAGCCTGTCAGGTCGGCTGCACAGCTTCACAGAAAAGACCTTAACCCTGGAGTCGCGGGGTGCAAGTTGCAGGCGAATGTCTTTCCCAGCCTCGCTCTGGCATGTGCGCAATGAGGACCGAACCGCTGCGCACCTTCGGAGCACTGCGCAGCCGCGCTGAACCCTTCAAAGGCATTTCAACTGACGAGACACGCCTGTGCCAGCATCGTGCGGGCAACCCACTCAGAATCCTGAGCTTCAGCAGCATGTCTCCGTTGTTGGCTGAAGGCTACTTCATCCCCATCCCTGCATCCTCCACAGCCCAGTCATCGCAGTAGCAATCGCCCAGGGCATGGTGCATTCCATGTTTTGACACGGCGCCGTGCATGGTGCCGGAATACCTTCACATGCTGCACGGCAACCGACTAGGAATCAAGAAGGCCGCTGCTTAACGAACTCTGAGACTGGAACTTTCCCTGGGGTGCGCGAAACCAGCGGGGAACTTCCCCGCTGACCTCCTGTCTTGCATGCTACATGATTGCACTTGCACCGCTGCTGCACAGCTGCATCAACCGCCGACATATCGAGTGTTCGCCGAAACTCCTTGTATAATTCGATGCCATGGACAACTTGGGGGGTCCTTATCGCTGTTGGAGGTTTTGGCATAGGATACAAGAAGGTATGGCTTTTGGGGTTCAGTCAACACACAGTCATGGTTCCGTATTAGATTGTCGCCTTTGGGGAGGTTCCATGGCTTGTTTGTGCCATTTTTTGCGCGATTCCTACATCTCACAGGTCTTTGCCCCAAATACGCAAGTATTAACCATTGCTCATGTCGATATTACATGATGAATGACGGAGACCAAAACATGCTGGACACGAACACCATCGAGCACCGATGCCATCTCAGCCGCCCCCTGGACCAGCTGCAGGAGGACCCTTGACCCTTGAACTCATGGATCCCTTACTCTGACCAGTAACTCCTGTATCTTTCGCGAAGTTTTCAAAAGTTCCGCTTCAAACTCATCCGGTTGCATGTTGTAATAGTCCACTCCATCTGAAGGACCTGGTTTTCAGTGCTTTCTGGAAACATGACTCAAAACTAGACAAACTCCAAGGGTGTGACAGTGGTTGGCGAATTCGTGGCCGTCAGCAAGCAGGCCCTTGGCATCTTCTTCGAAGCCATCCACATAGTCAGAGCAAAGGAAGAAGGTCGCTTTGGCGCTGTGCTCCTCCAAGCAGGGCACCTCTAAAAAAGTTAGTGTGCCAGTCTTGCGTGGTGCAAAAAGCGATGACCAAAGAGATCCACAAATCCTTCAATAGCTGCCGCACTTCCGTGATCATTGAGCTGTCTGACCCACTGCGGCACAGCCCATCATCTATGGTGAGGGCGACATGTCCTACAAGCGAAGGACAAAAGCCGTGAAAGCAGCAGGTTAGATTAGGTGGCTGAGTCATGAAGGCACAAACAACTCAAGGGGTCCTTCCGTGCTGGGAAAACGGAAGACAGTTGTATTTCCATAGACCCAGTCCTTAGTTCGATGCTGGGCTCATGCACAAGCGAGGTCTTCAGCATACTTCAGCCACTTCAACCTCGCAGCAACTCCAATGTTCAGACAAGGCACCAGCCAGGTCACCGGGTGCAAACCCAGAGAAGTGCTGAGGCTGTGCACGGACTTCAACATGGGGCGCAGAAGGGCTTGTTGCAGAAAAGCGTGGCTTGGTCAAAGAATCCAGCTCGCTGTTAGCTGGCACTGAGACAAAATCATGCATGAGCTTCTGTCTTGCAGCTGGCGGTGCAGAGGCGCTAGTCGTGCTTGTTTATGTGGCTTGCAGAGGCCGTCCAGCTGCCAATGACAACAACGTTCCATGCTCAGACCAACAATCAAGCACTTGCAAGACCAAACAAGGCGCTTGGCTCGTCTATGATGTGACCAGCCAATGCGTTTTCTAAAACGGCATTCTGCTCCGCGGGACCAAAGATCCCTCAGACGAGAACACGAGAGTGAGCCGGGGAAGCAGATCCAAGACGCTCCATGTCCAAACCCACGCTCACACTAGCTTGGGCCAGCCACCCGCTGGCCCTTTGGGAAGCGGACAGCCTACCCTTGTTCTGGCGAGGTCTCCAAACTATGACACGTCAAGGCTTGGAGCCCCGAACAGTGGGAGCCCTTCTTTGGGTCCCCACGAGATGCCTCTGCATCGTGTGTGTGAAGCTCAGCCAAACTCCAAGGGCTCACATGGTAAAGACTGACTCACAATAGATACATAACTGCTGCCCCTCTATGTCAGGAGTTCACAAAAAATGGAAATTTAATGGGTTCTCAGAACTACCCAAAAATGACAGGACAGGCATTCGCTGTAAAAGAGAATGCCTGGCCTTTGCCTAAAGATCCTTGCAGGATACAATCTCCCATCTCTGCCTCTGTACATGTGGGAACTCCGCGAGCAGGAAAACCTGCCTTGATGTGCTCGCAATGCTGTGTTTGATTAAACCTGGTGAAGAACGGACGACCATAGATGTGTCGCAATGCCGAGGGCCAATGTCAGGCCTGCCAGCACTCAATGCGGCGCGTGTCGTAATGTGAGTCCAGCCGGACCAGCAACCACACGAAGCCCGAACAAGTCCCTGTCTCTGAAACATTGAACAGACAGACATGGCATGACCATACCTCATGGGTCACCGAAGGATGATCACCTCAGAAAGTGCACAGCTGGATAAGGACAGTCGGGAGACAGCAAACCTTTATTCCACAGTCTGTCAGGGAGCTCTCCACTGCCAGTATGCTCCTAATCTTCATCGAGTCAAGCAGCGTATTCAGGGTATACGCTCGATATGGCATCCATCGGGATGAAGATCTCCGTGCGACAAGTGTTGTCACCTCTGCACGGCAAAAGGCCTCTAGCTGCCTCAGCACTACTCCTCCGAACTGCCTGACCTCCTTCCAGCCTTATCTGCGGATCCAAGCAGCCAAGAAGGAGACTCCCGAAGCGACCACTTTCCCAGTCCTCGCAATGCCACAGAAACTGAGGAGTGGGCTCTTCGTTGGGCTGAAAGGATCCTATTTGGGAACCTAAGGTCCAGGAGTATAACATCAGAAGGCCCCAGTCGTTGCTGTTATGAAAGCCTGTTCTGCTAGCTTACGCTAGTCAAGGCTCTTGTCACATAACTAGGACGCACCAAAGATCCTTCCACGTCTTCTGTGGCAGCCTTTGCGAAGGCTGTCATGTGTCATCTAGATCCATGAAAGGACTCCAGGTTATAGCCTTGTGGTCACTTGACCAAACCCTCTGCGTCCCTGTGCAAACGTGGACCGCCCCGGCGGCCACTGTGGCGCAGCGGCCTCACGGGAAAGACTACTCACTTGGAAGCTCTGCAATTTCCGAAAATCCCCGCACTACAATGCTTACACCTTAGTATCTTGACTCTGCAGTCCCTAAACCCCAGAACCACCAACAAGTCAAAGGCTGTGGTGGCCTGCCGACCAGCACGCGGCAGACCAAGACGGCCCAAGCACTTTCCAGGCCGTCCTTATCAAGGTCCAAGGCTTTCAAGCGTTCACCCATTTCTTGACGCTCTTGAGAATTGAAAGGAAACGCCAAGTTCGGCCTCTATCCCGCAATGGTTTAGGGTACGAGCATATCTGACCCTTTCGTCTAGCCCAAGTTTCTCGGCTATAGCCAGCATCGGTGGCCTGCTCGTGTGCGATGAAGCCTTTGGGTATCACAAACGACGACAGCTGGAGCAAAAGCCAAGCCAGGCGCGAAGCACCCTACGCCAAGCTTTCAAATCTTCAGACCCGACAGCTTCTCTGGAAACCGCAAGACCTCGTCCCTTGCTGGAGCTTTGGCCAAGAAGCCTTCAGAGCAAAAGTGCACGCCGCCGCCCAGGGACTGCAGCTGATGACGTGGGCACTCAGGGCTGGCCACCACCTCTTGGAGCTAACAGCTGGAGTAGGGTGCAAGGCCTCCTATGGTTCCGGATTTGAGGCTTGTTATGCAGACGGTGCTCTCCATGTCCTCTGGGCACCGCGCTGTTCTAAATACCCCCTGCCATCTGTAGCCTCAGCTGGGCCTCTCCGGTGGTCTGTGCATACTCGGCAAGCTCCACAGTCGTACCGCAGAGAAGAAATTGCTCATTGAGGCCTGCGCACTCACCGCTTGCATGATATCTTAGGCTGCCCATTGGGTCCCAGTGACGGCTGTCCAACTCGTCCGCGCAGAAGTTCAGACGGTCCAGCGCTGTCAGCGGCACATCATCCTGGCTTCAACAGAACCATGGCTGAACTGGTCTGAGCGAAGTTGGAACCTCACCGGACCAGCTGCGCCGTGAGAGTAGCTGAGCTTTGCGGGTGTTGTAGGCTGCCCAGGCGCTGGAATTCTGAACACGAAGCACCTGCGGTGTCAAAGGTTGCTCTCTTCACCTGTGCCCTCTATCCAAATACTTTGCACTGCACGTCTGCTTTGAAGTCGCACCTGCTCGCAACGCGGGGGCTGATGCCATGTAGCGTCTTTAAGCACTAATGCTGCCTCAGATTCTCTGAGTCTTACTCAGGGTAGACATGCGCCTGAAAATGCCTGCAACCAACACAGCATCATGCCACTTTGCTCTGAAGGCTTCACCGGCAGAAGCCGCTGACAATTGCAAAAGCGGCCGCTTGCTGGCACACTCTCTGCAACCCAGAGGCAACTTCGGCACCCTCGCCCTCAAAAGGGCTGAGCTCTACCACTTCCCGACAAGGCAGAGTTGCCATCTGACACCAACGTCGGGGAAAACCTGCATGCGACGAGGATCATGCGTGAGAATTACTGCACAGATCTTGCCACCAAAAAAAAGCATCCACTGCAACACCCGAAGCCTGCCTTCAGCCACCTGCTTGGTTTTGTGCCCCATGCGGGACAGCTGCGGAACGGGAACAATCGCGAAGTTGCTGAAGTCCTGCAGGCTTGCGACCGGCGGAAAGCTTTCCGATCGGAAAGTCATGTCCTCTGAAGCTACGGTTCATCGTCGAACCAAACCAGCTACATATTGTCCTGGGCACCGAAGCAGACCGTCGGGAGCTGCCTCCGGGTTTTGAGGCTTTGTACCATCCCGCATGTGCGCAAGATTGGTCTACTCTACACTTGTCGTTCTATCTGAGCGCCTTGGTCCCTCCTGGCTTGGGTGCACACGGCTGGATGGCTTCTTCAGTGAGCGGAGCGACCGCACCCTCCTGGAACAGACTGCCAGCAAAATACTGTGCAGTGACACAGCGCACTTATGCTCAAACAAGTTTGTCCGTCACGGAATGTCACAAATATCACGCTTTCTGACCCATACAGAAAAGGGCTTGCCTTGCTATGTCCGACGGGGCTGCCGCCAAGCCTGAGGAACAAGCTGCAGGTGCATCATGTTTGCCACCTGATCCATGTGAGAGCATGCACAACCTTTGTGCAAACCCGGTGTCAAAGCTGTGCAGTACAGCTACTGGTCCCTCTCAGTGTGCAACGCTTGAAGCAGGCATCACGACAGCGCTTTGCTTGCGAAACGAGCCCGCCATCTCGAAAAACCACCTGCAAGCCTCCAGCATTCCAGCATATTCCAGCATGTACTCAAGCTTCAGCCTGTTCAAGTCAGATGATTGTACTCTGCACATCTCTGCACAGTGCAGTCTGAGCACCTGCTCTCAAAGTGACAGTCTATTGATTTTCAGGCGGCTTCAGTAGAGATGCAAGCGGTCATGCAAGGACTGCCCATGAATCCTGCGTGGATGTCTGTGTGCACAAGTGGCAGGTGCACGGCGCCAAGCTGGCAACAAGTATGCATACTGAAACCAAATGCTGAGCTGCAGGCACATGCACTGCCCCTGACATGAAGCCAATGCCAGGGGCAGGCACACGACACACAGGGTGAAGACCGACAGAACCTTTTCACAGATAAACACTGTGAAGCGTGGCAGTGAACCATATGCAATCGTTTCAGTAAGTCATGACTACTTGCTCAGCCGATGACCATGTCCTCCAACACACACACACACACACTGCACGCGAGATCAACCTTTGATGATTGACCTTGATGTTACACCACTTGAATCAAATTCGCCATGACGCTGTAGCACGAAATTGTGGATTCGCCGAATGCTCCAAAAGTTGGCAAACGACCTCAGACAACAACGCGCACCAGCCACGCCACCAAAGCCAAAGTTGTCAATCAAATGTGTTCAGCCCTGTTTGTTTGCGCCGTCATGCTCTCGCTAAGTTCCGCACGTGATGAGACGGGCAGGCAAATGGCATCGCCTCATTGAAAATTAACATAACCTGAGCAGGACGATCTTTCAGGCACATACGAAGCCAAGGAAGCTAGGCGGAGATGAATTGCACACTGCCAAGGCAACAACCACACAGACAATGATGCCGCAAAAGCAGACGACGGCCAGCACAGCGCAAATGCAGGTCAGGACGTCCAAGCACTGCTGACCACTGCTCTCCATTGGGAGGATGATGGGTAGGTCTGGCCTCAGCTGAAGTCGTCAAGTCTTTTAGAAAGGACAAAGCGCATCCTTTGATTCTTCTGCAGCCGCGAAGCCCATCCTCCTGCGAGGTGGTTTGCAGGAAGCGCGGCATGGCCTGGCAAAGCTGTTGGTACTTTGAGAACCCTGAACTACTCGTGAAAGCTTCTGCCTGCAGAAGCTTGCCGGGTGAAGACACCGGGTCAACTCGCGGCACCTCACCTGCCAAAGCGCTTACCCCCACGAACATGGCCATTTGATAACATACAGGTGCCTTGCCCCGCTCGTCCTGCGATCTGCGGAAGCGGCAGAGGATCGTCGGGCGGATCGAAAAGCCACGTCTTACAGTTCATGCAATTCAGACTGTGAAACAGCCACGAAACTCGCGGAGCTGTAGGCAAACTGAGGCAAGCACTGCCGAGTGATCATGGTTGGACTCGTGCACCAGCCCGACCTGCAACATCACTCGTCTGCCCTTCCGAAGTGTTCGTGT
>CAJNIZ010006214.1:0-18034 GCA_905231905.1 Symbiodinium pilosum
TGCTACATTATATGCACTCATGTATAGTAACATTGGAAAATTGCACGCCCACAGTCCCCCGGACTCCAACAAAAAGGGTTTGTAAGTTGGGGTAGCTACAGGTGAACGCCGACGCAGGGAAACATACATGTGCGGTTCGAGAACTGCTTCTTGACGTTGACTGGATTTCCATAAACTAGAAGCGCTGTCCTGTCACCATGCCTGAACAGGGGTTGCTGTCAGGTCGCCGAAAGCGCAGGGGATCAACTGCAGATCGCCACAAGGTTGCCCCATGTCCTACATCCAAAGTCCACAGATCGCATCCCCTAACCTCTAGACCCTGAACCCTGAATCAAAGAGATCGCATCTTCCCAGGCGTACTATCTACCGCAAGCTTGCTTCCATGGCTTTTGATTGTCTGATGGAATTGTGGGTAAAGGGTTCAAGAATTTGAAAACCATTCGGTGCGTCTACTGGCACGGATTCTCCGGCACCTGAATTTGGAACTTCGCCTTTTAAAGAGGAGGCAGTGACTTGGAAAACAAAAGCAGAACAAAATCTTTCGGACTGAGACCGGCAACTAAAAACACACCTTGGCAAGTGCAGGGCTGCTTGAGATGTTGGCTGGGGCTTCTGCAAATGTGTTCTACAGAGGAGCTGCGATAAAGTGTGAGCATTCGAATGAAAACTCTCTGGGGTTCCGTTCGCCCCGGCCACACCCTCAGCTTTAATCTTGACGTTTATACGGCCGGGTGCAAGTTCGGAACCCCATCTCGGAAGCACCGCCATGTCCACGCTGCCAGGGCATCAGCTCCCCAGCGCATCTATGCTTGAAAACCCAGTTAGGTTAATGCTATGGGCGAATCCATCATCAAACCCTAAGTCATAATCCAAACCCAAACCATGCCCATTGCATCCATGCTGGCCTCATGTACGGTGCGTTTTCCCGCATGCTCTGAGAAGGGTTCCTGTTTTGAACGCTGGGGTCCAGGAGTTGCGTCTGTGTTCGCCCTTAGAGTCAGCATCCTCATAACTGTTGTCGCTTTTAGACCCTCGCATCCTCCTTTCCTGTCAGAAGTGTTGACAATCACAGGTATGTGGCCCCTGGGCGTCGCCATGGAAACGACTTAGCTGTCGCTGCTTTTAGGCCCTGTGTATTCATTGCATGTGAAAAGTGTCGGCAGTAACAGGTATGGGGCCCTTCATGTCGCCATCCTCGAACCTGTCGTCGATTTACTTTTTTTTGGACCTTCGTGTCTGGGGTGGAAAGTGGAAAGTGTAGGGGAAAGCGGAGTGGAGAGTGGAGAGGAAAGTGGAGTGGAAAGTTGTTGATTGGAGTGAGGTGTGCAGAAGCGGAGTGTGGAGAATCGAGAGTAGACTCTGGAGAGTGAAGAGGAAAGTGGAATGGAAAGTAGGATATAGAGCGGAGTGGAGACTTGAGACGACAGCGGAGTGCAAAGTGGATGGAGCGAAGAGTGGAGAATGGAGGTCGGAGAGTCGGGCGCGGAAAGTGGGGAGTGGGGTGTAAAGAGTGGATAGCAGAGTGGAGTGTCTTCGTCGTGTGCACCGTGTATGGTGTCGCGTTGGACGCCTTTAACGTTTGCGAATTATGCGTCACCAGTCTGCATTCGGGTTCATGGACTCATATGAGATTTGAGTAGGGTGGCGAAAGGGAAGAATTACCAGGCACCAGGATTTTACGGCTTTGCCTTCCCAACCGTGAGTTTACAAGCGCAAAAATGACAATTATGAGTCGGGGTGCTGAGTCACTGAGGAGGGAGCCGTGGAAGCCAAGCCTTCATGTGCATCCCTGCGCGGAAGAACTCCCACAGGTGTTGGGGCTTGTGGTGCATAGTTCTATAGTGAGCAGCTGCAACTCTCGTTGAAATGGCATTTCTAGAAAAACAACGGTAGCTCTTCTCTCTCTTGCGATCAGGCACACGCATGAATCATTCATCATAAAATGTGCCTCGACACCAAAGCCGATCCTTGGACCTTCTCATACCTTGTCGTCTTGCCTTCCGAACGCCCCTCAGAGGAATCCTTACAATTCCAAAAGAGTGAATGAGCCTGGAGGACATCCCTTTCTGCATAGCTCTACATCTTCTCGCACATAAATTGCCCCTGGCTGAAGGATCTTGCTGTCTCATTCGCAGCCGCCTAGCCGTCGCGATCTGGCCTCCCAGGAAAACTTGACTTGTTCCAAGGTCTTCGGGCCGTGCGTCGCGTGTTAAAAGTTTTGGGGTCTTGGGCCATAAGGATGTCTTGTCTTGTGCCGTTACTTCTATCGCCTCCGCAGCACGATGACTGCTGCAAGCTGGACTTTCTTTGCACTTATTTGCAACAAGCAAGTCCAGCTACAGGATGCTTGCAGTTTGTGGGGAACTTTTGAGGGGCAGGGCGTCACTTTGAGTTTAGGGTTTTAACGTGCACGTCCCACAGTGGGCACGGCAAGGTTGTCACGTGAGGGTTTGGGCTGTTACGGTTAAGGGCTGGGGCCCAAAGTCAGGCGAGGTCCCATGCCAACAAAGGCCACCACACATGCGAATCAGCCGGCAAAGCCCTGACGTGACTGGACATTTAGAATCGTGCGTCAAAAGATATGGGGATTCTGCAATTCTTTACGAAAGATTTTTCAGGCTTGCCAATTTTGAGTATGCGCCCCTTCAAGCATGCCTACAGTTGCTCACAGAATGCTGGACAACTTTCCAGCTCGAATTCCTAGTCTGTGGTACAGGCCATTTGCAGACAGCGACTCAAAAGGAAGAGTGTGCCTAGGCGGCGGCATGCTAACACTCCAGATTACATTCATTGTTGGCCTCGGCTTCATAGTAGTAGCGGTGCAGCAGGCTTGTACTCTGTAAACTGCGCAATCATAGCAGTTGTAGCCATTGAAATCTGCTTTAGCGCAGTCTTGCTTTAGAACTACAATCTTGATGCCCCCCAAACCCTGAGTCTTCAAATAGTCAAACATTGAGCTTTTCATGATTAATTGAATACTAATTGCGCAAAAGCTCATGATCACTACAGGGGCCTAAATAAATAACAATATCATTTTGAGGTCCAGTTGGGGTACCATATACTACGACTATAACTACACAAGGAATATGGAACCATAATATTGGTAATTATTTGGGAACATAGCTACACCCTGCGCTGCTCCTTGTATCGCGCATGAATCTGACGCCGCTGGGACTCGATCTCTTCCTGGCGCAATCCGGCAAAGGACTTTTTCCGGCTTCGAGCTTGGGTTTGGTGCGCACCCTACTACTGTACCATACTGCACCCGTTGACAGCTCGGCAAACTGGAAGCTCATCAGGGTGCCCAGCGCAGCCCACTTTCACCCATCATATCTCTCAACACTAAGCTTTAGAAGCATGACTCTGGAACACAACTGGAGGAATCTGAAAACCCTACTGCGAAACCTCAAAGCCCGCAGCAGCCCAGAATACTCAACGGGCCAGATCACAGTTGCAACTCTGTGATCAGCATCATCATCATCATCATCATCACCGCCATAGGCCACTCCCTCATCATCAGCACCATTTGAGGCGTCCTGATCACTCACCCCGATTTCCCTCATCATCAACACCATCATTGGCATGATGATCACATAGAGGTTCATGATTGAACATATGCAATACTTGAGGCAAAGCACTGCTTCGCTCGTATGACACAGGAATATGCCACATGAACTCATAGGACTTTGTTGCAGATCACTTCTTGAAATGAGTCGCTGAGTCCACTGATTTGAGACTGCCGGTCCTCGAGCATGTTCCTGAGCCGCCTCAATGTTTTCCGCATGCCTGGGTTGTACGGTCTAATACAATTTCGAGCCTAGGGTTTATGGTTCGGGATACCACCCACTCAAACTCTTTGTTGGCCCTACAACGAACGAGTGGACAGCGTGCCGAAATGACACGGTTTTCATCCGAGATAACTGACATCTACCGAGTTGTAATTAACTGAAGCTCAGCGACAAGACGTCTTCATCAACGGCTGCTTCTACTTTGGGCTTAGGTTCCCAGGTCTCGTGAAAGACGCACAGCTTTGCAATGAAGACCTCGCAGGCATTCTGAACTCATCAGGGCCTCACGTAGACTGTAAGTTGCATTCCTGAGATGACTTTGGGTCCCAAGTAGCTGCAGCTGGACCACGGCAGACTGCATGCCACGCTGCGACCCAAACTTGAGGTTTCTTTTTTTGCCGTGATGTGATCCTGATTTGCCTGGCTGAAAGAGCAACCCTGTCCTAGCCTACTAACAAATTACAAGCTTCGCGGGCCACTATACCCAGACCCTTTGGATCTAGGAAGTAGACGCCACTGAGGGCTCCCAGAAATTACCAACAAAACAATAAGCCATTTTGAGGGTTCTCTTTAAGTCCTTCCAAAAGCCTGGGTAACCACCCGGCTAGCTCAAACATAACTGCTGCGAGCATGGATTGCGTCAGTACGTTCGTTGGATCAAAATATGTACGTTTAAGAATCTTGGGTTGAAACAGCCACTGTCTATTGGTGAGTAGGGAATGGAGGATTGGATCATACTAGTTATATAGTCCCTCCAATAGTCCTTATGTCTTATGCCGGGTTTTACAAATCCCCCGTGCAGTTGGAACCTGAACATTCAGACTGCTACCGGTCGGGAATCCTGGATTGAAAAGCTGCACTGTGGTAAGAAAAATAATGGAGGGAATGCGGAGCTGTAACTGATTGGATAATTACTACTGCAGAGAATTCCTTCGTTCACTTCCAAAATGAACGCCAGTAGGCTGAGCAGGGTGTCCCCGCACAATTTTCGTGCTTTTGAGCAAAAGCCATTTCTGCAAGGGAGACATGGGGGACAAGAGGTCTCATGCTTTACTCGACCTCTAAACCATGAGTCCCAAACAAGACAGAGATGTAGAAGCCATTGGCCGCCTCTTGCCACTCCAGTGGTTCGGGGCACAAACCCTCCCATGCTTGTGAGCAAATCCGCATCCCATGGGACCTCCACCTTACACGAAGCGAACCCATATGATCTTCCTGTGTCTTTTGCTTTATTCAGATGCAAGTTGCTTTTGAGCTTGTGCTTCTTTTCGCTAGCAGCGTCCTCGCAAAGGCACGCGCTTTCCAGGCCTTTAGCTTCGTTCGTCTTGCAGGACAAGCCTGTTGGATTTTGGGCACACAACGCTCAAAGCATTTGGATGTGAGCGTTAATGTCTGAAGCTTAAGCTGTTGTTTCGACGTCTCATATGGCCTGTGTTAACTGTTTGAAGTGGCTCAACCCAGTTCAAGGGATTGCTTTGTAGCTCTTGGAAGAGATCTTTCCCTCAGCCTGTGCAGACAATTCATGCCAAACAGAAGGACGAAAGTGCCTGTCGGCTCGTCCATTCAATTTTACGTCGTATGTGAGATTGCCATCAAGCATCGCAAGCAGTTGAGGCCGTCCACCATTCGGGCAATGGTGAGCTTTCAGTCAACAATTGTAATCCTGCTACTCCTTCTCATAACAAGAAACATACCCATTTCACACCTGCTCTGCCCAGAAGACCAGATTCATGCCTTTCCTTGTTGTGAGTTTGCAGAGATTGGAGGGGCAGCTTCGAAAGGCTTTTTGGCGACTCTACCGTCTCATGGCTGACTTACGTTATCAGAAGACATTGGACACTCGCTCTTTCTCCTGCAAGCCCCACTGGTAGCTGACTGTTAACCATGATCCGAATCGAATGCAGGCCGCTGGTATCGTGAACAACGACGGCAGGTGAACTGAGACGAAACCTGCGCTGGCCATTGTCAACAAAGCAGCATTGTCCTCTGGGTACGGAACGTGCTTCTAACGGCTTCGAAACGGCTCTTCACAGCTGAAGCCATGATCCGCTGCAAGACGTGGGCCTTTCTCAAAAAAGTGGTTCGAGGCTGTCCGCGACCAATACCGCAAATTCCCTGTGCTGTCTTTCTCACCCTGACCCCAACAATGCAATCTAAGTCGCAGAAAGTCAAGCCCACTTGGCCCACTTGTTTCAAGGCGCTACTTCTCAAGGTTGATGGATGGCCACAGGCAGGCCGCAAGTATCCCGAGTCAGGTTACATAGCTATGCTTAACCTCACCAGAGCTTTGGCTGAGGATTGGGCAGTTTAGGGTTTCACTGCATGATTTCGCGTCCTTCTGGGCGGCGGCAGAGACGACTTCGAGCTTGCTGGGCATCCGTGGCGTCGCCGTGCCTCCCAAAAACTATTTATGGCCTTGGGCTGAGGGAGCCCAGAATGCCTGTGGATGCACAAGCCGAGGCAAAAAGAATAAACTCCTGGAACTCCAGTTTGGAATGTATGAAGCGCATTGCTAGGTTAGCAGAAAGACGCTGATGCCTAGACAGCGTATTCTGCCAGCAACGGCAGGCGCTCACAGGGGAGTTGTCGAAACCGTGAGCTCATTTCAGGAAGCGTGCGCTTATGCACTAGCCCTTGTATGGCATCTGATACTTTGGAGTGTCCAACATGGACCGTATTCCTACGACCGCAGATGCTTGGGGTGCCCAGGGAACATACCTTCGCAGGGATAATGGTCTTGTACTTCAGTCAGGCTTCATGATTCGGAATGCGTGCGGCATGCCAGGTAAAACTGGTTGTTGGCAATCCTCTTCGATTTGTAGTAAGCAACCTGATGGAGAATCTTAGGAACCTCCCTGAAATGCAGAAATTAGCACGCCGCACTCATTCTGTGTCTTGGCAGCCGGATGCCTACTTGCGGGCTGGCGCATGAGCTGCGACAGACGTCCAGTCTTTTCCAGTGAGTCCATCCACGTGCCATGTTAGTCTGAGACTCGTTTGCAACCTCACCCTAGGTATATCTAGCCTCCACGTCGCAGAGTTGATCTCAAGTTCTGATGCACAGAAAGCCGTGCCTACCGAAAACTCTTGCTGAGAGTTCAGAATACTGTGGTTTTGAAGTAACACCGGGGTCCATGTGTTTGGAGAAATGCGCGATGCTCCGTCCACAGCACCGTCAAAGCTAATATGATGATGGCAGGTCCAGGATTCCCCCCTCAAATAGATAGAATATGGCTTCGGGTATATTATAAGAAGATCCCCACATACCCCATATTCTATCTACTCAAGGGGGACTATAGGTATGTATCTCCTTGCCCAGCTCTTTGGGTGTGGGTACGCCTGCCTCCCCAAGGCAATCAAGCCAAAACCTTCCTCAAGATTCGGGGATTCGAAATCCCCAGAGCCCTTGCCTCCCAACTCCAAACCTCAGAAACATCCCCTATGTCTCAAGCCCAAACTACTGACCCTGAAGGCCACCGGAACTAATAAAACTAATCATGCGGATCTCTATGGTCTCTACTCATATTACGTAAGCAATAGCTGGTTTGACTACGATCTGTCGGCGGCCTGTCGGATCCAAAGGGTTCGCAGCAAATGTCACAACAGCTGCCTCACAGTTGCTCGTGGGGCCATGTGATGTGCTTGGTGGAGCCATGTGATGCTATAGCTTGCAGCAATGTCATAATGTGGATCCATGCTATCACAGTTGCATCTTACAGTTCAGTATCATAGGCCCCCAAACCGTCTGATTCCTATCTTGAGCTTAGCAAGCGGGTTGGATCGGGAATCTCTGTAAGAACCAAATGTGCCTGATGTAGAGGTATAAGGCCTAACGGCTAGCAGCTAGGAATCCATCATATTTGGCTTCTCATATGTCCAGACCTGTAGCGGTTCAGGGGTCTTTAGGTAAGGGTTTTGGGTCTGGCGAGATCATGAGGCCGGGAACCAGGCATTCAACCTTCAGCCTCTATTTTGAACCAGAACCTACCTCTCCGATGACCCCAATGCCAGAAATACAAAAAATTCAACTTCCAAGAGCAACTCAAACAACACAGCGGAGTGTGAGAGAACCCAAGAAGGCATGCTGTGAACATTTGAGATTACAAGGTCCCTCTCTGGGGCACGTATAGTATGAGTGCTTCTAGATACTCAGTTGATGGCAGCGCTGTCTGGAGTTACTTTGATGCCGCTTGTCATGGAGTTCCAAGAAAAGCTTGACAAGGAGTACTCAGTGGTATGACGCCATTTGCAGAAAAACGCCTGCGTGCGACACCACCCTAATTTTTGGACTTGCAAGAGTTCACAGAAGGGCTCAACACGAGACTAGTGACAAGTATTGGATCAGACCTACGGCCATTGTAAATCCAGGATGACCAGCTTACTTGCAAATTGGGGGAACTTTATGTGTTCCATTGATGATGATGATGATGATGATGATACTCAAGCATGCTCAACAAGGAGGCCTCTGGATCACCAAGTGTCAGCACCTTTTGCGAACGGAAAGCTTATGCGCAATGGATACAGGTTGCCATGTAATCGTCGGCAGGGAAAGGTTTTCGGGTGATTTTCTTTCTTACCTATGCAAATCAGCCGAAGAAAGACTTTTGGCTAGCGTCAATGGGTAGGGAATGCAGGGGCATGAGACTTGGAGTTTTGGGTTCTGGAAGCTGCGAACATTGTCCTCTCAGTCCTCTCCTCCAAATTGCTTGCATACCTGAACGGCAGCTTGCTGATCAGGAAGTGCGAATGTGTGAACTGCATGGATTTGTTCTGCTGAACATGCCCAAAGCAGGAAAACTCCAGTGGCAGTGGGCTATGTCTCCCTGCAATGTGAACTGAGAAAGGATCATCTCATCCGGAATTGCGTTAGTCCAACAAAAACCTAGAAGCTTCCAAAAAAACAGCAACGCCTTCTGCACCCACAAGCTCTACTCCTTGTAAAGACCCCTAGTCTGTGAGAAACCTCACCTGGAATGCATCCAGAACGTGAGGCCTCAGCACCAGTGTCAGCTCTCCAAAAGGAGGCCTCAGAACCAATTTAGGCTTCAAACCGCTGGGGAAGGCCTAAACCCCGCTGAGAAGGAATGGCGTGGACCCTGGAGGATACATAGTAACACTACAAGATATTTTCAAGAATATCTGTGTGCGTCTGGCCAACAGAGACAGAAAGGTGTGTCAAGAGTATTGCTGCCCTCTGAAGCGGGAATCTACTGCTGTAAGGGACTGTTCGACCATCATACCGGCGATTGGGAAACTCCAAACCGTAGATGACCCGTATCTGACCCCTATACCACTCGCAAAGTACCCCTAATTTTGGAAAACCACGATTGTAATAACCACTTGTAGGATGACTGTGCAGGTCAACCAGCAAAGGCCCCATACTATGGGGTTTGGGTTTAGGGTCATCCTAAAGCCCCGAACCACAAACCGCAAAACCTCAAAGCAATAAGTGCAACAACAAACCTGAACCTCCCAACGAGCCCAAAACAACTTGAACTGCAACAGCGAACCTCCAAACCTTAAACCCGCAAACCCACAAGCCCTGGGACAAATCTGATCTCAACCCCCGAACACCTTAGGCCCAAGATTGTTCAAAATCCTAACTATGCCTCAAGTTCCAAACCCCAAAACTACCAAACAACAGCCAAAACACTAGAGCCTGAACCCCGACAACCATAGCTACCTAATACCTGCAAGACCTGAACCAAAGTCCTGCAATTTGCCATGCTTTTTGCTCTCGCCCAGCTGGTCAAAGCTTCGTGAAGACCCCTGATTGACAAGCCGCTGCTCTTCAACAGGGGTTGTTCATGGGGATCCCGACATGGATGGCAGCAAATGGTATTTCGATTGTGATCAACACTCGCGGGGCGTTGCCATTGCGGTCCTTGACGAAGCAGGGCTGATTGATCAGGGGTCTACAGCGCGCTAATGAGGTGTCAAATGCTGCGAGCTCGGAATCTGGAAAAGCAGGAGCGCATGAAGAGCTTGATGATGTTGATAATTAGAGCATATTTCAGGACGACATCGGACAAGATTCATAAACGCGAGGGGATTGCGCCCTCTATATGGCTTTTTTTTTTGCGAGGCGATATCATTCAGAGCTGGAGTTTTGCCTCTTCAAAGGTCACACCGATCAGCGTCCCAATCAGGCCCCCAGCAAAGGAACAAATCAGAGCAAACACTTAACACTCAGCCACTCAACTTGTTGTTGAGGCGCGAGTTCCCATACCGCAGACTTGCTCAGTTCCAGCATGTTGGAAACATTTTGAGGGGATGGGTGGTGGTCTGATTTCGTTTACGTGACATGGTTTGTCCAAAGCTGGCAAGGGCATGATGCGAACAGCAGTGCTTGTAGGGGTGGCCCAGATCACCAGTTGCAAGGCTTTTCGGAGATTCAAGGTCGCAGACTACAGCAACCGCCTGCCATGACTGGTCGCCTCCCTGAGCCATGCCGCATTTAACACTTCTTTCGCTGTCATAGAATTACCTGAACCCCAAAAGTATGTAGAAGAATAGCCTTTTGGGTTATATTTACGGATTTTGGGCTAGTATTTTCCCTACTTTTGGGGTCCAGGCAGAAGGATGCCCAGGACTTTGCGCCGTTGGGAGAGCTTCGCGTGTTGGGGTCTGCAGGGGCTCGGGCTCGGTGTATGCGCCAAATATAGGCCAAAATCCTCGACAAGTCCTGCCAGGCTTCGACATACAGAAAGCCTTGCAACAAGCAACAATCCGCGTCATAATGCTAGAACTGTGTAACATGATTTGCAGGGAAGAAGTGATGGAGTGGACATACTGGATTTGTATTATAATGCCCTCCCCCTTATTTTTTTGGGCAAGCTCGATGCACATGGACTGCCGTTTGATGCTGCTTGACGGGACCAACCTAGAGTTCTGAAAGTTTTTCATAATGCAAAACCAATTGGGCCGTTGTTGCAGCTCGGGAGTTTTTGGTACCCATCGAACGCTGGGATCTGGGCCCTGGGCTTTTGAAGAATCTGAGACCATGCTCAACGAAAATGTAACCATCAGCTGCAGGAGTGTTGCACCTGGGTGCAACTGTGCGTCTTTCCGAACGCTTCGGTCATTCCTCCCGTAGACTCCGGTAGCACACGTTTGAGTCTGTGACTGCGGTTTGCAACGGTGGAAGCAGATGGATAGAAATTGCCCGTGCCGCTGCAATGCTCTTAATACAAACCTCTAGATCTCTAAATGCACTGCTACTCTCTTTCTGCAGTTCTTGGCAAAGGCCTGCGTGATGCCAGAGTTTGCAGAACATACTGCCATGCCGATTGGTCAATCATGCCTGCAAACTAGCAGTACAGACTTTGTCTCACAGAGTGCTACAATCATTCAAGCGATATTAGCATAGCAGCTGAAAACAAATTCTGTCCAATTTCTGTCTATCCTTGAAGACAGTGGTGCCCATCAGTACAACACTGATCTTCACATGTCATCTCGGAACTATTGAGCTTTTGATCTCTTTTACAAGATTCCAGCTGGGGACCTAAGAGGTTGAAGCTCTGCAGTGCCCCGTGAACGTGCATTACAAAGCCCGAATCATTTCCATAGCAGCTATCAAGCAAATTAAATGGCTACGCTACCAAGACCTCAAGTTATTCCTGATTGTGATCTGTCTTAGAGGTTTCAGGGAACCCACAATCATGTCCACAGCACCCTGCGGCCACACATGTTGAAAACTATGAGCTTCATCTACTCTGATTAAGCAACATAAGCTTAACATCACGAATGTCGACAGCCATTGTTATTACTGTCTGCAACTTCGCCCCTTCCAGCTATCATTGCTATTTAGCCTGTTTGAAGTACGAAGTCTAGCGGGACTTGCTGCGGCCTCTTTTCGACGATCGGCGGGCTTTGCGTGAGACAGGCCTGGGAGGTGCCTCAGGCTCCTGGCTCAGAGACAGCAGCTGTCATGCAGGATTGAGGGATGAGTCTCCATTGTGCATGCAGCACGGGATCAGGGCCTGCAGTATTAGCTTCAGAAAAACACTCATTCGGGGTTGCGCACTCTACGCATATGAGGATTCAAGGGTCAAGGCCTCTACTTGGACTCTGAGTTAAAATGGTGGCAAACTCTGCTCAACAGACGTTACACAAGCTGTGCCTGGTGCATGGAAACCTCAAAAACAATCAAAAGCAACCCGCTTGGGCAAAACGTCTGAACCTAAAGCCTGGGCCATCAGCGGCTCTCCGTACTTCCCCCTGACCTATAAAACGTATCTTGCTGCTAATTCCTTAGGGATATACCATACTGAGTATAAAAAGTAATTTCTAAGGAGACTACACTTGTTAGGTATCAGAAGAGACCAGGCTTTTGGTCCAGGGAGGCTTGTGCAGGTTTTTGCAACAAAGCGAGAGACGCAACCATGGCATCAAAGCTTCTGGTTGTTGGGTTCCTCCTAATGTTGCCTGTAAGCAGACACTGAATACTTCCCATTCCTCGGTGCCTGCCGCAAAACCTGTTATACCCTGACAGATGGCAAAGACGCCTGTGTGCCAGTGGAATGCATACAAGAAGGTTTCTGAAAGAAAGTCATTGCAGGCAGCCTTGCAATGAAGCCGCAGATGTGTGGATGTGGTGATGGATGTGGTGGTGCTGTTGGTGGTGTTGGTTGTGGTGGTGGTGGTGGTGGTGGTGGTGGTGGTGGTGGTGGTGGTGGTGTTGATGGTCGTGGTGGTGTTGATGGTAGTGGTGGCTATAATGGTGGTGGCGGTGGTGGTGGCGGCGGCAGAGGTGCTGCCGTTAGCTGCACAGGTGGTCTAGCTTGGTTGTTGGTGTTGATGCTGGTTGGGTGCACTGCTTTCTGTTTCCTCTCTTGCTGTATTTCCTTCTTGGCTTGAATTGGCTGGACTTTTTTTCTTGCTCTCTACTTTCTCTTCAGCTCTTTTCTTTTGTTCTCTTGTTTCCTTCATCCTTCCTATCTCTTTTCAGTCTTCCCCTTGCTTCTTTCTGTCTTGCTTTGCTTCTTCGTTGGGGTTGAGTGGTGGCCGGTGGGCTGTGGGTGCAAGGTGGTGGCCAGCAGATGTAGGTGGTGGTAGTGGCGCTGCTGAGGGTTGCCCACTTGCAAGCGGAGCTGACGTCCCCTCTGAAACCACGATCTTGGGTACTCCCCTGGCCGGCCCAAGAATTTCTAGATATCTTACCAAAACCAGGAACACTACTTCGTGAGGAACACAGCAAGAAGTACATAAGTTGTGCATGCCATATTCTTTGTTTTCCGTCCTAATAATGACAGGGCTCAATGACATCTATCACTCATCATGTGCAAGCAGGCCTGCCGGACATCAGGATCAAGGAGCTCATAGTGATATTTCCCCACGACCAGGAAAGGTGTGCATGCTTTGTTATTGCTCTCTGCCCTGAACGTCGCCCTTAAGCCAACACCGTCCTTCAGCGCTTCCACGCTCTTCTTAACAGCATCCTCCTGGCCAGCACAAGTGAAACTGAAATTGAGAATCAGGGGTAGTCTTGTCTGTGCAATCAACACTTCTGCAGCAGGGACATGCTCCTCACTTCACTTTGCAACTGCATTGGGGCACGGACCCCCAGGCTCAGCAGGTGGCAGGCAGTCAAGCACTTGAAGCCTCTACCCACTCAAGCGCAAAATTTGTGGCGAGCTCCTGCCCAGTTGATGGGGATCTGATGTGAAAAGCATGTTTAGAGATTTTCGCAACAGAACATAGGCATAACAAAGGAGAGGCTTCTCGAAAGTCTGTATATGGCATGGCACTGAGCAAGCCGCAGAGGATAATTACAATCAAAGCCTTGCAAGGGAAAGGATGGCAATTAAAACCAAAGGAAAAAGACTTTGTGGAGAATAGCTTGCCCAGACCAGAGGTTTGGAAGATGCAAACAGAATTTGGGTCGCGAACTCCCAATCGCAACCCGCCCAAAGGAATCCTCTGGAGCAACTCGATAGGAGACCAAGAGGCGCACCAACCGCAAGCAAGCCCTGCACGAGCAGAAGGACAGCCAAGGGCCCGAAGATGTGCTTAATCCGAATTATTTTGAGTTATGCCCAAGTTTTAGAGCTTGCAACATAGAATCAGAAATCCTCTGTCCTGTTGCTTGTAGCACGCCCGGCTTTAGAAAACCCAGGTCCTCTTTGAAGGGCGAGGTCCGCGTGTAGCGGGCACCGTTCTCAGCGTTAGGCTCTATGCACGTAGGGAAGGGCTTCGGGTGAGGCCTGCTTTGAAGCTGGGTATGCTCAAACCACACGGAGCCAAAATTAGGTTCTTTGTGTACCATACGGTAAGGTTTGCTCATGGTGCCGCAGCTCCATGGGATGAAAACGGGATAGCTTCTGAAAAGTATGTCGAACCAGGGCCATCAGAGCTTTTGCTTCAGGTTTGTTTCTTAAAGGGTGGCTTGCAGCGTGCTGGGATGCTGGCTAATAGGACTTTTCCCGAACTTCTAGCATGACATCCCACTAAGGTACCCAAGAGCAAACACATCATCATCCTAGCCATTATGTTTTAAGAGTCCAAGGTCTTGCGGCGTGAGGTTCTGCTAGCCCTAGAGCCCTCACATTTGTGCGGTGTGTTTCCGTTATCATGCTCAGTGCCTAACTGCACCTGATGTCGTGCTAGGAGCCCTTGAAACCAAATACGTGTTGATGCTTGGCCCACCCAAAACTCCACGGCGAGGCTTCGTTACCCTTGATCTCATTCCAATGGCGAAAACACCTGCAGAAAGGAAAGCTGACCACAACATAGTGTGAAATCATACAAATAACGCTTGCATAGCTGGACCAATAAGCACCTATCCAAGGCATAACGGAATCTGACATCCCTTGGCCTCCTTTGCGTCGACGTCATCTTTGATTTGCTTGTACTCAGGAAATTCCTTCCCGCAGGACTTGTTGAATTGCTTCTCCCTCTTACTTTTATTCGGAGGACAGCTGCACAGGGTTTACGCAAAGCATGTGCGGAAAGAAAACCCTCTTGAAGTTTGTGAGAAGGAAGGTTTCTCTGGCATACCCTAAATGCAAAACTGTGAAACACCAACCTCAAAGGACCAGGGACTCCAAACCATGCCCCAAACACAGTGATCATAAATTGCTGCCCGCAACATACAACACACCCCAACCTCCAAAATCACACATGTACTAGCCCAAGGACGTTTTGGGGGAGCGCGTCTACCGCGAAGGGGGCCGGAAGTCCTGCCACATTGATCCTGAGATATTTTTCACCTTGGGGTATGATGTAGAAGACGGCTCTTGCTCGTGAAATACAACACCCCTGAGGAGGCACCACACTTTAGCAGTTCCTCTTCAAGGAAGGGCATATCATCATGGGGAAGTAAAGTTTTGCTCGAGCTCTACAGTCGCTGCCCTAATTTTGAACGACATCCTCCTTCCCAGAACAGAAAATAGAGCGGACTGTTTGCTGTTAGCGGGGCCTGTTGTGACAAACCATGTGCAGACTTATTCAATTTTTAAGTGTGAGGCCAATCATGTTCCTATGAACTAGCCGATCAGGAAATCGAGAAGGCCGCTAGGTAATTAGTTAAACCTAACTGAATAATGGTAATCACGAAATTCCTATTATATTCTTGCATATAGAATTATTTGGAAATCTTGGATGTCAATTGAACCTCTCATTCCCATCAGATTCCCTTTAAACTTTCTCTCTTGACAAAAACCGTATCAAACAACCAAAGCCAGGAAGTCAAGAAGACCCCTAATCTCTTGCGTCCTTCTTATAGCCAACTGATTACCTCAACCTCATGCGTAACTAAATATCAATGAAGATACACAAATGTATACATTCCGCTGGCTGGCAACTTTTTTAGAATTGTCTTTCCCTATAACATGTCTCTTCCAGGATTTTTGCCTTCTGGATTTCTTAGTACTGATGTTAGAACCATCGAAGTTTCCCGGACCTTTCCTACTTATGTCCACCTATTGCTTCTGCCCCTGGGCCCTCGCCCCTCACTTGCTGAAGTCGCTCCCAGCCTGTTGTGACAATCCAATCTCTCACGTCCATGCATTACCTGGACCTGCCAAATGCCAATCATAATAGCTATCATACCTATCACTCTAAAGTAGAGGGCTATTTTCATGTCAGAAGTCAACTTCAGAGTTGGGTCCGCCTCAGCTATCTGGTTTTGTGCCACTTGCATCTGCGCGGTGGTCAGCACCGTGTTGATGAACCAATACACACCTTGGTGCAAACGCTGGCTTACATGGTTCTCACTGGCTCTACTGTTGCCAGGCTTAGATTTCAAACGGCTCTGTGGAAGAGCAAACGCAACTTGTTGGAACATGTATACTGTGATGGTACGAGGCATTCGCGGAATGCTTCTGTCAATGATGCTTGCCGTAGTATAGTAAGATTGGTAACAATGATCATCATACAAATGCACATGATTGCGTGTCATGGTAGCAATGACGATGCTACCAACAAACATGTGATGGAGCGAACAGGCGTCAAGCGTAGACTTCAAGCATGTGCTTCATTCCTACTTAGAACGGAAGGGGCGCTTGCAGCTTCATTTCCAAGGACCCATGCCCCTTCGAAGCGGAACCAACATGCCCTGGTTTTGAAAACTTGGGTGGATGAATGAAAAGGAGGTAAGACAAGTTGAGGAGGCTCCAGATCATGCAGCCATCTTCATCCTCCATGCGGATGCCGCAATAAGAGAGCACCCATTCAAATGGCTTCAAATCTTGATGAGTTACATCCAGGCCCACAGGGTAACTTAGAGGGTTCGCAGTGGTTCCACTGGCGGCAAAGCAGGTCACGTCCCTGAAGCACAGGATGATTGGTGTGTACATTGTACAGGCCTGCTAGGATGTGTGAAGCTTTGGCGGGTTTAAACGGAACAGAAGGCTTGATTTCACATAGGGTGCTATCATACTGTACTATACGGGCACGATGTCAACTGGCTCTTTTCCTTAGTATGAAATCCACATATATCACCTGAACTTTAGAACCCTGAAGCCTCAATCTGGCGCCCCAAATCCGCAAGCTCGTCCTCTGACCCCAAGCCCCGTTTGCGGGTCTTTCCGAAGGCACCGACACCAGACGGGGACACGAGCGTAGAGATGCCAATGAACAGCCTAAGGCTATCTAAATACCATCTTGGAGATCTGCAGCAAAAAGGGCTTGGGTTTGGTACTGTATGATGCCTCACAAGCAAAGCTGCTGTGTAGGACTCAAAATTTGTAGGATGGGGTACGGGGGCCTAAATGAATTCCACTGGTTGAGTCAAGGGATCCCTGCTATCAAAGTTCAAGCATTCAAACTTAGATTTTTCTGTTGTAGACCTCAGGTGGACCCCCCACCCGGTAATAGTGGTATAATAGGAGTATGAGCATTATCCTTTGTAGTCACTTTTACTGGGCGAGGTGTCCACCCAACGTAGAAGAAGCATATACGAACTGTTCGAGGCCAATCGCTCCGCCCAAAGAACAAAATCAGGGCTATAGAAACGCCTATCTTCAAATGCCTCTTGAGACTTGGAATGTGACAACTCATGTGTGAGGAGTTCCAGTTGCGGGGGATGATCACAAAGTTGGGGCTGTCTGGAGAAGAGTCCAGTGACTGTACATGTTGGAGGAACAGATTCTCACATGACTGTGTGCTGACTGGGCTGATATTCGAGCTCGCGAGAATCAGTGTCTTGCGAAATACGCCTGAAGCCCGGGAGGCTACGAATATGAGTGATGGCAGAATCTCTATACCCTCATCCCTGGAATGTTTCAGGAATTCAGAAACCCAAGGTTGAACTGTGGTTAGAACATCTGCAATTAACAGCAACTGCAAGCGAAATCCTCAGGGTGAAGGCCTAAGGCAAAAGACATCGTGAAGCGGTCCGTGGCTTGTGCTGCTGCAGCTTCCCTACACCGCTGATTCTTTCGCTTCTTGTCATACCCACTGTTGGTACTATCGTGACTGTTACTGGTGCTGCTCCCCGTGATGTAGGAGTGCGCAGCAGTGAGCATGATGGCGGTGCTGGTGGTGGTGGAGGTGATGGTATTGGTATTGGCAGTGGTAGTGGTAGTGGCAGCGGTCGTCATCGTCGTTGTAGTAGTAGTAGTAGTAGTAGGCGCCCCCCCTACCAACTACGTTGGTTGATATTTCCACTACCAGACCTTTGGGGGGGAGGGGGGAGGAGGGGGGGAGGGGAGGATAATGCGTATAAACCCACCTCAACCAGTCAACTTCGCCCAAACTTAATGCCTTCCTTCGAATTCTACAGCTAAACAAGATCATGGAGTTTC
>CAJNIZ010006215.1:5943-18032 GCA_905231905.1 Symbiodinium pilosum
GTGGATACGAACAATCCTGCATGACCCACCTTATGCTATGGAATTATGGTACTATAGTACACCGAGGTCATGCAGGATCTCAAGTATCGACAGTAGGACCTCATTATCCTGATATGATCGCTACGAGGTCCTGGGGTTGCCGAATCCTCTGAGTAACTGTAGCTCGCAACTGCTTCTAATATCTTCCTAG
The DNA here is from genome assembly GCA_905231905.1 of Symbiodinium pilosum. Classification (NCBI taxonomy): domain Eukaryota; class Dinophyceae; order Suessiales; family Symbiodiniaceae; genus Symbiodinium; species Symbiodinium pilosum. The sequence continues at coordinate 6,134 of CAJNIZ010006215.1, forward strand.
CTAGTCTTGGTTTTATTTTTCGCAGGTCTGCATTCAACAAGGAAGCAAATGACATTCCTAGGAGTCTTGGGATAGTTGATGTCTACACCCCCGAGGCCCTAAACCCTAGACCCTGATCCCTGAACCCTCATCCTTAAACCCTAATCCTTAAACCTTAGTCCCTAAAACCTAAACCTTACTCCCTAAACCTTAGTTCGTAAACCCTAAACCCTACACTCTAAGCCCCTGTGGTTGCGTGGTCTAGGCCTGGATTTTGGCAGTGAAGCTACCACAACAGGCCTTCCCCGAAGATAGCATGTTGCAAGGGTTTGAGCGCTTGGCCTTCATGTTCCCTTCCTGAAGCGGGCAAACCCTAAACCCCTAAATCCCTAAAAGCCTAAAAGCCTAAACCCTTAAACCCTAAACCCTGCAACTCCAAAGCCCTACACCCTGAACTTCGCGGAACCTAACAGCCCAAGGCCTATAAAGCCCTATGAAGCCTGAACTTCTTCGGGTATAGGGTGTAGGGATTTAGGGTTTAGGGGTTTAGGGGTTCTGGTTTAATGCTTCAGGGTTTGCGGGTTTGGGGTTTAGGGGTGTGGTTTTCTCCTAAAGCCCGTGCCTTGCAAAATAGGGTTTCTGTCTAAGGTCAGTGCGTCCAAGTGTGGGCCCTAAATCCGAGGATCTTGTATGAGCTATGGTCTAAACTCCTTAAGTTGGGTTCTATAGGGGAATGTCTAGGAGACTACAACAGGGGTTACTAAGCGGACTACCGCGAGTTTCGACTGCAGCCCATACACCTCGTATGTATCCTAAACCCCAAACCCCAAAACCTAAACCCAAAGCTGCAAACCCTAAACCCTCTCTGTAAAGCGCTCTCTACCAGATTCAGCGGTGGAGAAAAGGTTCCGCAAAAACAAAAAAACCTAAACCCCAAGCCCTAGACCCTAAACCCATATATGCCCTTTGAACTCCCTTGCCAAGGCTTTTGGCCCATATTTCCAACCTAAGACTGTTAGTCTAGGGTTTAGGGTTTAGGCTTTCCATCCTAAACCCTGAAGCAGGATAATCAAGTGGAGAAAAGGTCCGTTTAAAAAGATTCTGAACGCCCTAAAGGTTTAGGGTACCCTAAACCCATGCGCACTTGGGCCCAACTCCCAAACGGCAAACCTGGTAGCCTCAAACCTTCATGGCCTTGCTGTAAAGCATTTCGAATACAGTAGTCGAGAGAAAAGGCACCCCTTCCAACCTCCCAGAAATATCAATAGAATGAAAAAAAGAGAAATAAATAGATAAACATAAACACAACTAAGAGCCCCAAACCTTTCTGCCCGGGGAGGCTCCCTCCTCTGAGCTCCCTCTGGGTGCCCTTGCGCTGGCCACCGCCGGGGTGGGGCTGCCTAAGGGATATGTTGGTTTAGGGTTTAGGGTAGGGGTACCTTCTTGGGGATTTCTATAATAACGATGGTCTTATTTTGGGATCCGCATTAGGATCCCTCTATTGCAGGAAACTATCATATGAGCTATCGTCTAAACTCCTGAAAGGGAGTTATATACGGGATTCTTATATATCATATAGGGGAGTATTAGAGGGGTTATGACGGGTGAAACTAAGAGCTTAGAGTGTAGCTCATATAGGAATATGTAGGTCCTACATTGCAGGATTCAAAGCTCTAGGGGTTCAGGGCTTTAGGGTTTTAGGGTTTTGGGTTGTGAGGGGTAGGGCTAAATAGAAAAAGATACTGGCAGTTAAGAGTGAATGAGGGATATGGGGGGTGGAGGTAGAGTTCAGGGACGAAGGGACACAGAGGTTTTGCAGGTTTCGGATGAGGGGCTTGGGGAGACTGAGTGTTTTGATGTAACACGCCTTTGAGGTCAGGATTTGTTGGATTTTGGTTTAGAAAGTGGAGTTTTGAGGTTGTTTGGAGTTTTGAGAGTTTGCCTCGTATTCAGGTGGCTGGGGTCATTACAATCTGTTTCTTCACGGACTTCCAAGAACAACCCAAACCCTAGGTCAGTGAAGCCACAGGTAGTGTTGCGGTTTTAGGCCTGACACGGTTGGCTTTCCCCAGAAGGTGGAGGTTCTCAAGCCTAAACCCTCGACTGGGCTGCTGTCAAGTTACTTCAAATTAAGTTACTACAAGAAGGAAACCCTATTCTTTACCTTGTATAGTCCCACTTAAGTAGGTAGAATATGGCTGTGCGTATATTAGAATACCATTCCCAAATACCCCATATTCTATCTACTAACGGGGGACTATACCATAATATGGTGATTTCATCTAACTTCCGTAACGCTGGGAATGTGGGAGATTTTAACATTGCTTCAAGAATATTAGGGTTTAGGTTTTGGGGTTTAGGGTTTAGGATTTTTGGTTTAGAGTTTGGAGTTTGGGGGATAAAGGTTTTAGGTTCGGTACTGCCCCCACCCAGTAGCAGTCTACAACAAGGGCCATAATAATAAAAGCTGTATACATATATATATATATATATGTATATTCATATTGTGAATGTTATCCCGCTCTGACTGAGTGAGGGCAGTACCCCACGTTTTCGCTTTCTTGTTTGAGGTTCAGGAGGAATAATGAGAATGTTATCGCTTTACCCTGCTGCCAGCTGCCAAAAACCCTGCAAAGCCTCACTCTGATGGTTTAGGCTTATGCCCTCACATTTTATGATAGTTCTTTTCTGATAGCTAGAAAGGCGATGGTTTTGCACACCTTAGGCGTCCAGAGGCCCTGCACCGTACACCCCAAATCCTAAACCCCAAACCTTAAACCCTAAATCCTAAACCCTAAACCATGAAACCTAAACCCTAAATCCTAAACTCTAAACCGCTAAACCCTAAACCTTCCATAAATTCCAGGTCGCAGGCGTCTACGGCGCTAGCAGCCCGCGGCTCAGTGTTGCCCTGCTCCGGGCTTGGGGGGGTTGAGGCATTTTAAAGGGGTTTAGGGTTTAGGGTTTAGTTGTTTAGGGGTTTAGGGTTTAAAGTTTTGGGGTTCAGGATTTTAGGGTTCAGTGCTTAGGCTTTTCAAGTAACATGAGTGTTCAGGTTGTAGGATTCAAGGCTTAGGACTATAGTTATAGGGCTTGGGCTTTGGTGTCCAGGATACTGCTTTTCCCACAACCACTAATAGACATGCATGGGCTGTGTTTTCAACTCTAAACCCAACCTCAGCGGCCCTAAACCCCTGATTCCTAAACTCTAGATCCTACCTGGGTTGCTGTTAAGGAACTTAAGTTAAGTTACTAGAATAAAGAAACCCAATTATTTACTATATGCCCCTCTTATGGTAACTAAACTTGAGTTCCTGAACGGCCACACAGCTGAACCCTAAGCAAGTACAGTCGCATTTTCAGTTGACGGCTTGTGGGTGGGGTCGAAACCTTGGGCTTTGGGTCCAGGGTGGTGGGCTTAGGGCTTCCCCCGCCCCAAACAGTTTACGGTTAGGGGTTTAGGGTTTAGGGTTTAAGGTCTAGGGTTAGAGAGTTGATATGAAAGCCACCAAAAAGGCCGAGAAAGGCCACTGCCCTTATTTGAGTGTCCAAGAAGTGTTCCAGCTTAGTTCTGGTGAAGGCGGGCTTTAGATTGTCGAAGACGTTAAGTTTGTACCCTTAATGTTTGTAACCCTAGGTTTGGGTGCCAAATACCCTTATTAATGGCTATATTCCATGGTTTAGGGACCCAAACCCCAAGAGTACAAGCCCACGGGTACAAAGGAACAAATCAGGTTTGCAAGTTGCGGGTTTTGAGTCAAGGACTTGGATTTAGGTGTGTCCTTTCAGGACTCAGGGTTGGAATTCCAGGTTTGGGGTCTTCTGTAGCATAGAGGATGAAGGCCCAGGGCTTCAGATTCAGGATTGAGGGTGTAGGTTGAGGGTTGCGACTGAAAATTTAGGCCTAGGATTTATGGCAGACATACTTGATAAGGAGGCTTCTTCCCTAAACCTCAAACCCTACCAAGAAGCCAAGCTCCAAACCCTAAACCCCAAGCTCAAAACCCTAAACTCCAAGCTCAAAATCCGAAGGTTCAAGCTTTAAGTTCTCACTCCCCTGCTCCCCCCTAAGCCCTAAACCTTAAACCCTAAACCCTAAACCCTAAAACCCCTCCCTGCCTCCCTCCCTCCCTCCTCCATAGCAGGCCGTTCCTCCAAGAAGTCCCGGGCGCAGGCTGTCGTGCGCCAGGCCAAGGACAGAATCATCGTGTGTATCATAACTGTGGATACCAAAAATCCTGAACAAGTGCACGGTTTAGGGTTTCAGGGTTTAAGGTGTTGGGGTGTATCTTAGCTGTTGATCCCAAAAATTCCTGCATGGCCTCTGGGGCTGTAGGATTTAGGGTTTAGAGTTGTTTGTGTTCGGGTTTGAGGGTTTAGGGTATACTATGGCACCATAATTCCTAAGGTATAATGTATTCATTGTCATGCAAACCATATAGTCGACAACCCGAGCCATCCAGAAGGATTGTTCATTGTCGCATAGGGATGTATATGTAAAGGTTGGTTGATCTCAAGTAGGGCGTATGACCACCATACATTGGATTGTATTCTGAAAATCCCCATATAGGGATTATTCATCATGATTCATCCCCTCTCCTGATCGTAACACCGCCCCCCCCCCCTCCCTCTTTGAAGTGTAAGGCTTGGGGGCTTGGTATACGTCAGGACCACATCAACATCGGCACCATCGGCCACGTTGACCACGGCTCCTCGCTTATAAGAGAAGGATAGAGGGCCAAGCTGCTCGGTGACCACTTCAAGTCCGTGATGCGTGGTTTAGGGGTTTAGGGTTTAGGGATCTAGGAAGAAGTGCCAGCCTGAACCCCGAGCGCTAAGCCCCAACCCTAAGCCTGCAATCCAAACCTTGAACCCTGGAACAGTACACTCAATAATTCCGTGAGTACAGTTATTCAAAACACTGCGTGCCAATCTTATTGTTACCTAGACTCCTAGACTATGTCTCTTTTCATGTTGGTCATTGTTTGAATTTCGTCGGTTTGTATTTACACACAAGAGCTTTTACCAGAGAAGTACCTCCCTCTTTTGGTGTACTTGTGGCCACCTTCCCTTGGTATTCAGACACCCCCCAAGAAGAGATACCCACAAGATGCGACGGTGACATGATGTTTTTTTTTTTCAGGAGGGCCGGGCGGTCAATTATTAAGGTAGGGGATTAGTTGCTGTCCAGCCATTCTTATTCTCACGATCCTGCCAGTACTCTTCGGATGGCTGCGAAGTAGTTCTTAGTCCGCAAGCTAGACTTCAGGGAGGGGCAGTTGCAAGATCAGGGGAGTTATAAGTATACTTTAGGAGGACCCCCCACCCTGTAATAGTGACTATAATGGATAATAAGGACTATATTACGGTCCTATTATATTCTCATTATACCACTATTACAGGGTGGGGGGTCCTCCTAAAGTATACTTCTAAATCCTATATGCCATGTAACAACCCCACTTACTAAGTCCTCGGGGGCCTCCAGGCACTAACCAAGAGGCTCCAAGTGGTTGGTAGGCACGGAGGTAACGTCCCCAATAGTCTTCCTATTTTGGGAGCCGTCAACACCTCCAGTCATGATTCCGCTTGATTTGGGAGTTTCTGAAAATAGTAGGGTGGCTCTGAAGGGACCCCGGGGCATATGGGGTTTCAAGGAGACGGTAGGGGTTCCCACTAAGGATTGCATCAGTTTTCCAGCACAGGCGTGATTATCAGGAAATACATGGGAAGTCCTGTCGTGATGCATTATCCCGATCCCGGCTAAGCATGACTAGGGTATCATTATCCGCATGATGGTTTGACTTGCTTTTTAAATTCAATCGCACTCACGCTGAGAAATACAAACTTGAAGTTCTTTCAAATATCCCAAGAAGAGGCCAGTTATCAGGAGTTCTATGGTCGACTCATGGCTCTGCGAAGCCCCGACTTGAATTGGATCTCAGCCCTAAACCCCAAGCCGTATGCCCTAAGCCCTCAAACCCAAACCCTGCATGTTAAGTTCTCAAGATCCTCAACCTGTAAGCCCTAAGACCTAGACCCCGCACCCTGCATAGTTTGAGGCAAGACCACCCTCTCCGCAGCCATCTCGCTGGTCTGCGGACAGCCGCTGGGTCGTCTTTGGATATAAGTAGGGGAAAGTAATCACCTGTACATGATATTCAAAGACTTGAAGTAACATCGAAACTTCCGGATGCTTGTTGAACATAATCCCCTCCCCCTAATAATANNATATGGTATACTATAATATATTGGGAATATTTATCATTAGGGGGGTGGGGGGGGTTTATCATTAGGGGGAGGGGATTAGCTCTCATTTTCCGTTATACTTGCTACACTCCCGAAGAAATATACTCAGAAGTAATGGCAGCTGTCATTTTAAATCCTATCCCAACAAGGGACCAGGGGCGATGGCCTCGAGTGTCCATTGTTGGAAGTATGGCCCCCAAATCCCAAACCCTCCGCTGCCTTCAGGATTTAGGGTTAAGGAGCAATCTACGGGCCTAGACCTTAAGCCCTAAACCTATGGGGTATGTGAAAGTTATAGAGGGACCTCAAAGTAAGGACCTATATGAGGGCCCATACTTTGGACCTTACAGATTGTGGAGTTCTTGGAATAATGGAATTGTAGGGTTGGCTGTTCAGAGGCTTGGGGTTAAGCTAGGGGACGGATTTAGAGCTTTGCATGTGAGGCTTGGGGTTTGAGGTTTAAGATTTAGGGTCGGGGTTGAGGTTGGAGGTTTGGTGCTTAAGAGAGTTCCGGCTTTACACAGTGGAGTTCGGGTTGGGTTCAGGAGTTGGATTCAGGGTGGCGAATGCCTGCATCAATGTTTCCTTAAGGCTTAGGGTTTTGGCAACAGTAATTGTAGTGCAGGTCTTGTGTAAGTATATGATTAGCTTGGACCCTTAGGGTTTTTTTGCAGCGCGTAAGGTTTCACTAGGGATTCGTAGCAGGTCCCTGAAGCGGGGTTGGCTCCTTCTTGGCTTGCAAAGCGGGATGAATTCTCGGCTGCATGTTTCCCCTGAGAAGAATCCTGTAATGGTCCCTATTATAGCCCATTGCCCCATTCTTAGCATGAGAGAGATCTTTTCATGAGCCATCTAAGCAGTCCCTTGGGCTTGAACCTTTGGGCCGAGTTTTGGGGTGGTTTTAGAGCATGAATGTCAGTGGACACGAGGGAAAGCTGTAAGTAGGTATTCAGGCTCATATGCAGAGTGCGTTTTGGTCGTATATGCCTTGAAAAGCTCCAGGTTTTGGAGTCTGCTAAGTTTGGGTTTAGGGTTTCTGGGTTTCACGGTTTAGGGGGCGGGGTCGTGGTGGGCTTGGCTTCGCTGTTGCAAGCTGTTCATTCTGTTGGCAGGAACTATCGTATTTCCCAGCTCTGGGACATATCTATTCAGGTTTAGCCGTTTTTAAGGTCTAAACCCTAAACCATAAACTACCCAGGAAGTCCAGTATCCCTTAATTAAGGAACATACCTTAGATTATACTAGGGATCCCTAGTATAATTTAAGGTATACTCCCTAATTACGGGATACTGGACTTCCTGAGTACCTCAACATGTAGTACAGTCAGGCCAAGCCCTTGCCTACTGGATCCATAGTTAATATAGACCCAAACCCTAATGTAGACCATGATTTATAACCCCCCCTCCGTTTAAGGGCCTTAATGATAGGAGCGCTATTATAATCCCCATTTAGGGGAAGGGGTTTATTAATCAGTGGTCTACAGTAGAGGTCTAGCAATTCGGGTGCTGTAGCATACTAGGGGTCATCCAGGATTTCGTCCATAAGCAGAAGCAGCATTGCAGTGCCGATCGGAAGAGGGCTGCTCGCGAAGCACATGTCTACCACTGGAGTTGCCACTGGAGTTTGTTTAGATTTCCACGCCTGGACAAGGATCTGTACTACAGAAGCTGGAATACTTGAGCATACCATCTCCCCAATAATCCTTATGTAGTTGCATTATAGGCATCATATGCCCCTGAATTATTTGCAGTTTCATCATTTTAGTACAAAATACCAATACCTCAAACTGCTACTACAGTGATTCAGAACCTTGCTGGTGCGCTAAGCCCATCCAGCACAAACAAAAGGTTCAGCACCTCGGACGACACGACCAAGAAGTCCTACGAGGTCTCATTCATTGCGATTCGGTTTGGGGTTGGTTGGGGGCCCTAACTATTTCCCCCCGACCCGTTCAAGCCCCACAGTCGCAAAGAGGCTGTGTTAGGTTGATAGCTTTTTAGGAAGGCAAGTCCTGTTTAGGGTTCCGTGAATTCTGTAGACCATTTACATCTCTGAGGGCCCGTGAAGAACCCCGGATATTTGCCAGTGGCCATCTCATGACTCGAGTTGTTTTGTATCAGGCTGTGGAATTATGGGGTGGGCTTGTGGGCCATTCTGGACGTCCTTCTAACAAGGATTCTAGTTTTCTGGGGTCCAATATTGCGCTCCACGTCCTTTGTATGGAAACCCCGTATCTCAACCACAACCAGAAGTAGTTGATGAGACCAGAGATCATGCAAGACATGTTCATGAAAATTGGACGGAAGGAGATCGACAACGCCCCGGAGGAGCCGTGCGTCAAGCTGTCCTTTTGCAAAGGGCATATGCCCAAGGGTTGCTTCCTGTCTTGAAGACCGCTGTTACATGACCTGTTTGTGACCGTGTCGCAGAATCCGTACCCTAGTTGGATCCAACTTGCCCAAAGTCGGTGTAGACCTGAGGGAAAATGTCAAATTGCAGTCATTCTCATATGTGCGCACAGTTTGTGACTTAATTAGAGGCCTTGTATCACATGGCACCTAACGTTTTGGGCTTTGTTTCTGCGGCGTACCCTAAGGGTCCAAGTACCTAATAATCATATACTTACCCAAGACCTGTACTATAATTACTTTACCCAAATCCCAAGTACCTAGTTATTGGGTACATGGACACTCTGGGTTACCCCTAAACCCTAAACCCTAAATCCTAAACCCTAAATCCTAAACCCTAAACCCTACATCCTAAACCCTAAATTCTAAATCCTAAACCCTAAACCCTAAATCCTACTCACCTCCTGGTCTTTTGAGAGGAGCGGGCCCGCGGCATCACCATCAACGCCTCTCACATTGAGTATGAGACCGAGACTAGGCGCCCCAGGGTTAAGGGTTTAGGGTTTAGGATTTAGGGTTTAGGGTTTAGGGTTTAGGGGGTTTGGGCCCCAGGGGTTTTGGCCCCACGGCTTTAGGGTCCAGGTTTGAGGGTTTGGGCCCCAGGGTTTGTAGGGCATAGGTGACATTAGCACATTTCTATCACATGAAAAAGGTTCCGTTTTCTCTGACAACGGAGCTGCAACAGTATGGAGTAGTTCCAGCTTCAGTTTCATCATTAGTGGGAAAGAAACCTAGCAGCCTCTAAGACACAATGTATTTTCACTTTTTCCAAGTTCTTTCTAAATATTGTTGAAAAGGACAGCGAGGAGTATGTGCATGTGTCCCTTTTCTGTTCTTGGTAGTTGTACGTAATGAGAAAAGGTGCACATCGCAAACCACGTGGATGGATTATGTATGAGTTCTATGGGGATTTGATGGCCTCCTAACCCTGTACAGACAATCCCAATTGCAATAGTGTGAAAGCAGGATCAACGTCCTTGGCTCAGGATGTTTGAAAACTTCCCTACGCAGATGCTGTGGGGGAACCGGTTTTCTAAAGGGATATGTCGAGAAGAGGTATTCTGATCGAGCACCTGCTAAGAAAGAATTTGTCCTGCGCCCGCACTACTCTTAATCCCGAACCCTCGGCCCCAGGGCCCAAAGCCCGAAATCCCGAAGCCCTCAACCTCAAAGTCTTCACGAGTCAAATCCGAGACGGACAGTCCTCTGCGAAGACCCTAAACCCTAGACCTCAAGCTTAAAACCCTAGACCCTAAATCCTAAAACCAAATCCCTAAACCCGAAAACCTTGAGTCCTTAACCCTAAACCCTCAACCCTAAACCCTAAGCCCCTGAGCCAGGCATTATTGCCATGTGGATTGCCCTGGCCACGCAGATTACGTCAAGAACATGATCACAGGCAGGTATAGGGTTTAGGGTTCAGGGTTTGGGGTATAGGGTTCAGGGTTTAGGGTTTTGGGGTTCAGTTAACCTTGATAAATTCTATACCCTAAGCCCAACATCAACCCTAAGCCCTAGAACACCAGCCCTGATCAAAATCCTACACAGTTACAATAACACTGAAACCCGTAACCGGCAAACTCTAAATCCCTAGACCTCATGAACCCTGCCAAAATCGCACTTTTACGGTTACTACTATATACAGTAATGTTTTGCAGGTTTCTCACTATTTGTTATTACTACGGTAAATATTCAGAATCTTGCATGACCCTTAGCACGTTCTACCTTGAGAAAATTTGGCAGGGCGCTATACTAAAGCCATGCAGGATTTCTAGCACGCATCGTATTGTGAGAAGTAAGCCCTAAACCCTGAAGCCCAGAACCTTCCCCCATACACCCTAGACCCTAAACCCTGAAACCTAAACCCTAAAACCCTAGAACCCTCAGCAAGGCGCCTGCCAGATGGATGGCGGCATCCTCGTCATCTCGTCCCCGGATGGCCCCATGGCCCAGTCGCCTGGCCTTTATCAGCTTAGGCAGTTTCCGATGGCCTGAGGAATTAATTAGGAAGCCCAGGAAGAATTTAACTATGGGCATTTATCTTCTTTACAATCAGAGCCCTACCTCAAAATATTTAAATGCTTGGACTTCAATGCTTCCTAGTCCCCCTAAACTAGCTCTTGAATTCTGTTCAAGTATAGCCCGGGGATTATACAAATAATATGTTGGAAATTCATTGTGGCATAACCCTATATACAGAATTATAAACGCTAGTATGTGGTTATTCTTATTATGGTCTCGCCTTACAGTAATGGAAAACATCATATGTTGCTTATAGCGCTAGGGGAGTGCAGCAGTGTTGAGGGCTTAACCTTAGCTTATAGAGCTTAGCAGAGAGACTTATCTTCCTGATTATTAGTGGGTTTAGGGTTTAGGATCTGATAGTCATAGTAATAGTAATGGTGAGCTTTCAGGCTTTGGGCTTAGAAGACAGCATCTGCAGTCTAGAGTTTGGGGTTTGCATGAGGTGCATAGGACATAGGAACTACATACGCGTGCTCTTGCAGTGGTTTTGTTTATGGTTTTGTGGTTGCTTGTCCTGATCATATCGAAGGACTTTTGGACGGACCCCTAATAGGGACCGTTGTAGCTTGTGGAGGTCAATATGGGGACTACCTAGGGATATAGGGGTTATATAATGATTTTATACGGGTTACATATGGTAATGGGATTAAGGGTCCCTATGAGGGGTCCCTCCTAAACCCTAATCCCTAATCCCTAAACCCTAAACCCTAATCCCAAAACCCTAAACCCAAATCCCTAAACCCTATAATCCCTACACCCTAAACCCTAAACCCTACACCGTGGATCATTGGTGTTTGGGGGGTATAAAGCTCGAAGTTGCCCATTTACCGCTCGGGGTTGCGCCGGCTTCGGAGGGGGAAGGGATGCTGGTAGGCTTCCCTGAGGGTCCAAGGACCCAAATAATGGAGTCCCTTTAAAGGGGTTCTAGGGGGATATATAGGGATATATGGGGACTATATAGGGGTATGTAGGACCCAAATAATGGGGTTTTAGGGCCCAAATACTATAATATTAATGGTACTTGGGCCCTAAAATCATATTATTTGGGTCCTTGGACCCTTAGGGCTTACTTGGATCAAGAGGCCGCTAACAGGGGCGTAACAAACGGGGGCGTAAGGCCCCCTGGCCCAAACAGGCCCAACTGGGCCCAATCGGTCCCAAACGGGCCCAATTTGAATTTTCCCATTTTTGGTCCTTTTTCTCACAAGTCTTGAAAGAGAAGTAAACCTCTGGCAAGAACC
>CAJNIZ010006217.1:5774-17656 GCA_905231905.1 Symbiodinium pilosum
TAGGGAACTACTATAGGGGTTAGTAAGGGGGATACTAGGAGTTTAGACAATGGCTCATGTGAGTTTTTGCCGGAATATCTAGGAATCTAGGTTCAGAGTGTAGACTTCTGAGGATCATGACAACCACACTCACGATGAGAGCACCACTACGGTCGATGGCGACGAGGTCGGCGCTTGGGATGATATAGGGGTGTTTAGGGTTTAGGGTTTAGGGGTTGAGGGTGCCAAAATGTAGAATCAAAGGGACAAGGAAATGGACAATGAAATGGAAACTGAGTATATACGGGGCTTATGGGGACAACTACCAATGTTACTGTCCTGGAGTCCTTGTATCATTTTTATATAGGATACCGCAGACAGGTCATGTAGAAGCCGGAATAACTATCAATGTGCAAGCCGGGGGGAAGACTTGAGGGGTCCCTTCCTAGGGGTCCTTAAATTAATGACCATCGTAGTTTTTGAGCAGTTGTCCAAAGTAATGTAGAAGATTATAGATGAGTGATGAGGCATGTTCTTTTGTTGGCTTCTGGTGAGTGTATATATATATATACACATACATATCAACGATCTAGAGTGAGCTCGGCAATCCTAAACACAAAACCCGAAACCCATAATGTACCCCCAAACTTGACGGGTTCAAGCTTCAGGGCTTTGGTTTAGGGGCCAAGGGCAGCACAATCCCTTGCCCTTGATGTGGACCCGTGATTTATAAACGCCCTCCTTTTAAGGGCCGAAGATTAGGATCCCTATCATAAGTCCTATGAAGGAGGGGGTTTTATCGAGAAGGGGTCTACATCTGTTTTCCCCGCAAGACACTCCAAACCCTACACCCTAGTCCCTTGATCTCTAAGCCCTGACCCCTAAATCCTAATTTTATTTTTTTTGGGGGCACAGTCAATCCCTTAACCTCTAAACCCTAAGCCAAAAACACCCCTAAACCCTAAGTCCATGTTTTGGGGTGCACAGCCAATGTTAAGGGCGGGGCGCTTAACATCAGGCGGAGCACCTGCCTGAGAGTGGAGGCTTAAGAGCGACACGTTCTTTAGGGTTTAGGTTGGGTACTAAACCCTAAACCCACTAACAGTCTATTTTGAGACGATTATCGAACTGTTACCAGGCCGGGGGCAGTATCCAATTTAGGGTTGAAAGGTTGAGAGATCCCCTAAACCCTACACCCAAAAGGTTCAGAGCTTAGACGGCAGTCCCCGGCACCCAAAACCAGAATCACCTTAGCTTCTGCTATCTCACGTGGAACCCCAAGTGCCCTTCGCGGACCACTGTCCTTAACCCTACACCCTACACCCTAAACCCTAAACCTTAAACCCTAAACTCTTTGGAATGGATCCCTATAGGTAGTCCATATATAATCCCCAATAATAAGCCCTGTAATCCATTCCCCCATTCCCTCCTAGGCTCCAGGGAGTAAGGCCCTAAACCCTAAACCCTAAACCCATAAACCCCTGAACCCCTAAACCCTTAAAACCCTGAAACCCTAAACCTTAAATCTCCAGGTGAAGCTGGTGAAGGGAAGAGGGCGAATCCCTTTTCAAAATAGCACATGTTAGGGTTTAGGATCCTGTTTTGGTGTTTAGGATTTATAGGGTTGAGGGTTTGGGGTTTATAGGATTCAGGGTTTAGGGTGATGATCAGAACAGGGGGTGCCTTCGAGAGCTTTAAAGAATGGCTACGAGCTGCGAAGCTGTCAGGGGCTGATGTTCCTGGAGACTGCACTGGTCCTAAGGTGAGCCGCCAGCTCACTGCTGTAATGGCTGCGCGGGAGCGTGATGCTACCACAAAACTTCTTTCGTCGTTCATTGTCTGTGGCCTTTTCCAGGATGCTCGTTCGTCAAAGGTTCCGGTGCTGTGCCGTGGAGTGTTGTGGTCATGGCCACGAGGTCTGAGCAGGACGCCGCCCCAGCTTCAAATCGACTCCCCAGTCAAAAGAGTTATATTGGGATAATGGAAAATAAAATGGAAACTACAGGGATTATAGGGGTTATATAGGGGTTATACAGGGACTATAGGGTCTATAGAGTGTTTTGGTAACCCTGTCCCTAGATTTGGATCTCGCAACAATCATGTGACGATACTATAGGGTCCTTATTCACGGGCTAGACCCTGAACCCTAAACCCACCTATAAGGTACAGGGAGTAGACAATTGAGTTCCCCGCTAGTCTGCCTGGTGCTTTGTCGGGAATAGCGACATGGACCCCTAGGGATTTTCATAACGGTTTTGGCGAGTATATATAGGGTTTCTTAGGTTGCTGTGTGTATATGCTACGTGGAGGGTCCGGGGGACTTAGTTAGTAGGTTAATGATGGGAATAATTGGGGTCAGTATATGGTATACTTGAGAAGTCCCCCTGACCGTTTCGGATTGGGGCATATTGCGAAATCCTACCATTTATAATCTCCATGATAGTTCTTATAGCCCTCTCACCCATTCCCCCCCCATTCCCTACGGGGCGGGCAAGTAGTGTCGAGGTCCTACGTGCAATCCTCTGCCGCAGTGTAGCGATGCCTTGTTTCCCCAATGAACTAAAAACACCCTTGCCGGAAGATGTATTCCCTGCTTTATGCAGTGGTACTACGTTGGATACTAAAAATCCTGCATGACCCTAACTACCTCATACCCTGGGAATTATGGTACTATAGTATATTAAGCTCGTGCAGGATTCTTAGTATCAACAGTATCATTAGCGGGCGGAGGTTTTGTTCTCAGGGGGAGGGGGGCGGCCATATCATTTTAATCCAGGGCATGATACCCAACATGTCATGGATGGGTGTTGGAAAACCCAAGTTCCAAGCCATAGACCTAGACCCTAAACCCTAAACACTACACCATAGACCTCAAAACCTAGACCCGTAAACAAACCCCACACTCCTAGACCCTGAGATCCTAAACTCGAGCCTCCTAAGTCCTACACCCTAAAATCCTACACCTCCAAACGCGACATGCTAAAACACCCAAGTCCCAAACCCGAAACCTTAAGACCCTTGAGTCAAGAGCCTCCATGATATAGTATACTATGTTAGCATAGCACTATATTCCTATGTTACTACCTTCCGCTATCTGTTACCCCAGAAGGCCAAATCCTAAGCCCTAAAATCCCACACCCTGAAATCCTAAAACCCTGAACCGCCACCCTATATCCTGAACCCTAATCCCTAAACCTTAAACCCTACACCCTAAACCCTAAACTTAAAACCCTACACCCTAAACTCTAAACCCTAAACCCTAAACCCTAAATCCTAAACCCTAAATCCTAATCCCTAAACCCTAATCCTACATTCAGGAGCCTCCCAGCTCGGCCATTGCGGGCACCGCCTCGGCAGCCGTGCTGGGTCTCGTTGCGATGCTCCTGGCCTAGGCTCCGCCCCTGGTTTTTGATAAGGGTTTAGGGTTTAGTTGTTAGGGTTTAGGGTTTAGTTGTTAGGGTTTAGGGTTTAGTTGTTAGGGTTTAGGGTTTAGTTGTTAGGGTTTAGGGTTTAGTTGTTAAGGGTTTAGGGTTTAGGGTTTAGGCCTTAGGGATTAGGTTTTGGGTTTTTACGTTTCAGGGTTGAGGGTTTAGGCTTTAGGCATGAGGGTTTAGGGTTTACGCTTAGCTACAGCCGGAAGCTAGCAAGGCTCCTTACATCAGGATGCGTGCGTGGTATCGCCCCACCCTCCCAGAATCCCCTTTCATTCGACATTTTTACCGGCTTCTCTTTCTTCGCTGGCCACCTGCAAGTGGCTACTACATCCCACATTTATATGAGCCATTGTCTAGATTCCTCAAAGGGGGGTTGTATAGGGGACTATATACGGACTTTTCAGGGGTATACCAGGACTTTAGACCATAGCTCATATTTGTTTCTACTCTAACACCAGCTTTCAGGCACTTTTCATGTACTGAAGACAAACTCAATTCACCACCAGCCTCAGAAACCTCCAAGGCATGTCAAGGAACCCAGCGGGACCTTCATTTTAGGGATGTTTAGGGTTTAGGGGTTGTCAGAGCTTGCAGGGTTTCTAGTTTAGGCCTTAGGGTTTAGGGTAGGAGTTTCAGGCCTCAAACGCGTTTCCAAAACCCACGGCCGCGCAGAATTCCTGGACCAAACCTCCCAAGAAAGAGCATTATAGCATTGTGCGGGCTACATTGGGTTCCCCCCATTTTTAGAAACTACCCTATATCCCCAAGATCCCTGGAAGCACCGAATTCAACTCTAAACCCAAAGCCCAACTCCAAACAGAACCCTGAACCAACAAACTGTTAACCCTTACCTTATTGCCTTATTGTGGCGAATAGGGAACAAGGTGTAGGGATTCCCTTATTCCCTAGTAAACACCGAGAAGTAATCTTGATCCCCAAGCCGGCAAACCAAAACCTAATCCTCCAAGTAGGTCCTTGTTCCATGGGCAAGCTGGCTGAGCGGACTTTTTGCTATTTGGGGTGGCCTTTGGGATGTTTCAATAGTTTCCCTTATTGGTTTCATAATGAGGACCCTATATCCCAATATTTTCAAAGGACTCCAAAGGCCAACGAAGCTATTCTGTTTTTGCGACAGGACGAAAGGTTCTGCGCTAGTCGTTTGGAGGAGCTAGGGGCACCACCTTACCCAAGCATGCAATCCATAGGTTGTGCGGAGCCTCCCACTCCGCAAAGTTTTATTGCAAGATTTAAGGAGGATTTCTTCATTGAGGAGTCGGGGCATTTGACTCCAGCCGGTTTCCTTCCCAAGGTACTTATAGCATCCTTCTTGCAACACTGGAGATCTTTCCGCTATGAGGATCTACCCAAGAATTCAGAATGGAATGGACAATCTTACGGAAGCTTGAAGTCTACATTGCTTCTGAGTCATTCCCAAGGTAGAAAGGTAGAAGGGTTTAAGGTTTAGGCTTTAGGGTTCCGAGTTTAGGGTTCCGGGTTTAGGGCTCCAACCCTTTTTGCAAGAGTCAAAATTTTTGGGAGGCCAAAGCCCATAAATCCGAAGCCCCTAAACCCTAAACCTCAAAGCTGCAAACCCTAAACCCCCTGAGCCTCTAAACCACCCGAGCCCTCAACCCTACAGCTATTATAGACCTGGAAAGCCCAGCTACCCAAAATAATGGGGGGTTTAGGGATCAGGGTTTAGGGATGAAAGTGTAGGGATTAGGGCTTAAGGCAAAGTCTTGCAACCTTCCATCACGGTACCCTGAACTCCAAGCCCGGTAAACCCTGAACCATCAAGCAGCGTTTTAGGTTTTAGGGGTTGGGCCGAAACTTACTGCTTGGGCTTCAGCCGCTGCTAGTTCCTCCAGTTCTTGTGCACGTTTCCAGCAAATCAGGGGTTGCTCTCATTCTGAAGGGAGCCTTAAGGGGAGGCAAAATGGGATGCTAGCTTAGTCATTGGACCCCCACCCTAAACCCTAAACTGCCCTAAAGATGGAGCCCCCACAAGATTCTTCAATACTCGGGCGCCCTTATAATGGAGACCATGTTGATTGGAGGGTGTACAGAAGCAAGCTTCAAGCCTGGAGAGATACCGATACACCGACCCCTGCATTTAATGGTGGCAGACTAGGAAAAGAAGAGGACCCTAGTATAATCCTTAGAATCCCTTATAGTTTTTTTTTTGGGTGGGGGTCCATCGAGCCGATACATCAAACATGTTTCAAGGGATACCCTGATGCTTGGAAACTGCAAGTTGCAGCAGCTTGATCCACAGTGGGATTCCTGTTTATGCCGGCACTGGGTGACGAGGCTTGAGAGCTTGAGTTTTCTAAACCTGTAGGGTTTAGGGTTTAGGGGGTGAAGGGTTTAATCCCTAAACCCTCTTGGTTTGGGCTCCGGGTCGGAGGCTTCGGGTTCGCTGGGTTGGTCCTCTGATTGTTTTTCAAATTATTATGGACCATAATTCCTATAGAGTTGCCATTCAAAAATACATTTGTAGGGCCCGTAAACCCTAAACCCATCAACCCCAAACCCTACACCCCCCAAAGTTCCGGGTAGCAGACCTTTATGGGTCTCTTACTCACGAGAGGGTGTTCGGAAATTTTGGACCTCAAAATCATCGCAGTTATCGGAAGGAACATGAAACTCATCCATAAGGGCAGCCCTTCCCGCAACCATGAACCCCATCCCATAATGACAGCAAACAGTCACCCATTTTCTAGCGGAACTGCAATTAACAAGTCTCGTATTTGGCTTTTCCCATCAGGATGTATGTGATTATGTTTCAACACTGACAGTTGAGCATTCAGAATTTATGTTTCAGGCACTAAACCCTATCCCCCTAAACCTAAAACCTAAACCTAAAGGGTTCAGGGTTGTGGGGTCCGCAGCAACCTCTACCTCTACAGGAGCCCAGCTGGTGGCTACTTTTTGGGGCTGCATATGTGGGTTTCGTAAAATTAGGGGTACCTTTTTGGGGGTCCCCATAGGAAAGATTGAATCGTTTAGAGTGTAGACTGAATTCCCCTTCATTGGGAAACCATATCTGCTAGTTGGGCGCTAGATGCCTTGGCCCCAAAACAGACCTTCATTTTTCATTGTCCTCGACTTGATAGGGGCTGGCTTTCATCTCAGCGAACGCATGAGACCTCAAACTACACCTCCATAATAATGAGCACCCATACTCCCACGAAGCCCTAATCCCTAAACCCTAAACTGTGCTTAGCTCCATATACCCCTAGCGTCCCATTGTGTGAAACTCCCCAAGCAAACATCCATGTCCTGCTACTACGATCAGCACCATCGCCACCACCCAACAAAACCATGCTGGCATGGCACAGGCGGGCGCCACATAAGATGCGCCCACACGTAGCATCACGCACACAGGATCTGGCCGAAATACGTGAGTTGTTGTCCAGAAACCATTTGAACGCTTAAAGGCTCAGCACAGTGGTATGACCACGACCACACAACGACTAACAGACAAGCACCACTTCAAATTCGTGGGTGGGGGACCACCAGATTTAGAGCTAGTGACCTTTAGGTTCATGGTGGCGTGTAAGATTCAGGATGTGAGTGTTTCCATAAAATTCCATAAATTAGGGCTCTGTTTTAGGGTTCCTACAATAATGGATATAGTATATACATACATACACATATGTACTTGGGTCTATATTGTTGTCCCCCTATTGATGGAAACTAGCCTAAAGCCTCAAAGCCTAAAACCCTAAAACCCAACCCTATAAAACCTGAAACAACCCGGACCCGTAGCCCCAGGCCCTCAAATCCTCGGCTAAAACGGCTTGAGCCTTAATCCCTTGATCCTTGACCTCTCTACGGGTTAATGGTTTAGGGATCAAGGTTTAGGGTTTAGAGACCAGGGTATAGGGCTTCCAGATGACTGACTGAACCCTGCGTATGCATATGGTAGTTTTCCAAAATTTTGTTTGCCCCTGTATGCCCCCATATCTATAAGACTCCTTTTTCTAGGAACTCTCTTAAAGGGGCTCCTTATCGGACATCCATTATACAAACGTTTTTAAAAACATCCTGCATGCTACTTTTTGGGCACAAAAACGTTCCCAACCTCTACGACACCTTCAACCCTTATCGGTACATAATTTCTATATGTCCTTATGAGGTATGTGCTTAAGGGTGTTGTTGAGTGTAGATAGTTTTGGTCTCCCTGGGAAGTTGTGTAAGTGTATAATGTTGGTTATATGTACTATATTGGGTCTGAAACTGGGGAGACCATAAACAAAAGCATAGGACGGACATAGGATCATGTATTGCCATACTGCTTTTTGAGACAACTGCTCTTCATGGCTACTGGAACTGTGGACTTGTCGACGCACGAGCCAAAGAGCGTCATGTGTGAGTGGGCGGTGGGGTTGTAATGTAGGCCTAGAAAATTAAAGTTAGGTCTGGGGACTGCGTACACGTCTGGATGGGTTGTAAGAAGATAAGGCTGTTGAGCATTCAGGTCGTCTATGGCGGCAGAAAATTAGGCTTTGGAGTTTAGGCGTTAAGGGATGGGTTACGATCGATTAGATGTTGCTCGCGTACATCCAAGGTGCTCAGCTTCGAAAGCCAAAATGTTTACAAATTCTTTTGCATGTTATGTTCCACTTGCGCATTTTGTCGTTGCCCGTGGCCTTTGATGTTAGAGTAAGATGCCGTTGTGTACCTCATAGATTTTGGGCACATAGGCCTTAAGATTGCCTTACGCAAGGGTGCCCGTTACATCGTAGTCCCTGCTAAAGTGGGAGCTACATCATTTTGAGGTTATTTTGGGGAATCTTGTTTTTTCAAGTTCCCATTTATCGAAAAACACATTGCTTTTTGCTGATGTAGATATGTCCCGGGCCTTTGCGATTGCAGAGTACGATTATGCCCAGCCTCTTCCTGCGGGAGGTGGATTTCACATGAGTAGAATTTTGCATAGGGATGCAAAATCCTAATGTAAGCGGGCTTGGAGATACTGCAAGTACACAAAGCTTTATAAAGCGATCACATTGCAAATTGTTTGGGTTCTACATGAGTAAGTATCATAGGCAGGCCATTGCTTACTATTTGAATTCCATTCTTCTTTTCATTATGGTACTTTCTGGAATAACATCGTTTTACAGAATATAGTTTTACCTGGCTCGGCGACCGCAAAAGCATTTGCCAAGTGAGCTATGCAATGTAGTGGTGTCTTGCACCATCACCGGGCTTCTTCTTCTTTGTACTGAGTATATCCTGTGGGCCTAGGCGCTAGTGGGCTTCTTGGAAATTGTGGGGGAGCTCTGTGGGGTTCCATGCCACAGGGTGAGGGTATACCGTACACAGAGAATATTTTGCGGACACGGTCAGAAGCAGATTTTGAGCTTTAGCTTTGAGAGGGCCACTGCAAGTAAGAATTTCAGACCTGCAACAATGAACCTTAACTCTAAATCCTTTGAATCAGGATTCCAAACACCCCTGCCCATGAATGAGTTATCCCAAGGGTCCACAAGGGTACTCTGTTCCGACAAGTTGCCGAATATGAAGCGTGCTTTTAACGAAGAAGAAGAAGATATAATCTCTTAAGTAGATAGCATATGGCTTTGGGTATATTCTAATAAGATCCCCATATACCCAATATTCTATCTACTTAAGGTGGACTATGGCTATACAGCACAATGACCGTTCTATTTGAGCAACCCATATGTACGTTTCATGACCTGGTGTTTCGGGCTTTCCCTTTCACAGGTGAGAATGGTCGATCTATTTGGCAACAGGTATGGTGCGGGTCTTTACTTCATTTTCGGCAATTAACGCAAATTCCAATGTATCTGAACCTGGTCTGATGGTCATTTGGGTCATGACGCGGATCTACTCCACCCCTCTAGGGTATTGATTGGAGAATCATGAAGCTCAGTAACTACATAGACACAGAGCAGGGTTTATAGTTTTACCTGGATGGGGTTATTTCAGGTACCGTAGTTATAAGTATGGATATATCCCCTTACTACATAGCTACTAAGTCCGCTGAGTTTCCAAGTATATGCATCCAAGAGATAGATCCAAAACCTGGATGCCCAATCCTCTTCATTCATGTGAGCAATAGTCTAAATTCTTTAAAAGCCCCTGTGATACTCACCTATATAGTCCCCTATATACTCCCCCATATAGCCCTAAACCCTAAACCCTAAACCCCTATATAGTCCCCATATACCCCCCTTTGCGGAGTTAAGACTATGGCTCATGTGACAACGCAACATTTCGGATCTTCAGCCAATCTCATCACTCGTTGGGTTCAAGGGCTTGATGACGATAGGGTTTAGGGTTTAGGGTTTGATTTTCGGAACTTGAGTTTAGGGTTTAAGCCTGGACTGTATATCGATATGGCACCTCTCTAAACCCGTAAGTAAGGGATTACAATAGTACACCCCCCAAAGGTACCCCCCGCAGATTTAGAACCCTATTCGGCCTTGTTAAGCCCTATATAGTCCTTATTAGCTCCTTAAACCCTGGGGGGTGTACCTTTGGGGGGGGTACTATTGTAATCCCTTACTAAGCGCTTCCTCAAAGATGATCCTCCCCTACCATCGGAAGGGGAGGGAGCATTCCCTCCAGCCATGTGTGCGCTTTTGTAATATCAGGTGGGCTTTCCCGAATTTAGGGATCCCTCTAAGTCCTTAAACCCTAAACCCTCAACCCTAAACCGTGTATATAGCTCTTAAGATGACCCCTGATATTAGCTGCTACAGGGTGTGGGCAGTACCCAAGTTATATAGTCGCCTTTACGTAGATAGAATATGGCTTTGGGTATATTATACTAAGATCCCCATATACCCCATATTCTATCTACTTAAGGGGGACTATATACGCATGTACGGGGTTTGGATTCCTAAAGTTAGGGGTCGTTTTTGGGGGTCTCCATATTAAAGGGATACTAAGCTGGGTCCATTTTGGAGTTCCAATACTTGGGAACTACCGTGTGGTGCCTTAAAGCGCCAACCCTGAGAACCAACTCTAGGGGAATAGCCGGGCCAAACACGAGCGGTAATGTAGAAGATGGAGACTTCTACATTACCGCTCGTGTTCGGCCCGGGTATTCCCTGAGAGTTTGGTCTTCAGGGTTTGCGTTTTAAGGCATCGCACGGTAGTTCCCAAGTATTTGAAATGTCATTGTCTATGGTACCATACTGTACCAAAGAGGAGCATCAAATGGAAGAGAATCCGGAAATGAAATTGCAACTGGGCTTACACATCGGGATAGTGAACCAATTATGATTCCTTGCATGGGTGGTACAGGGTGCCTCCAACAGCTTTTGAAGTAGTAGTGGTGAATGCACCCGATTTTTTTTGTTTCGCTACATGGGCTCGCATCAGCTGCCGTGAGCGGCCTGTACCCTGAACCTAAAGGGCTTGGGGTCTAGGATTTCGGATTTGAGGTTCGTGGTTCAAGGTTACGGGTTTAAGCGCTAAGCGGCAAACCGGAATTCTATGATCGGGACGCGATGCTTGCAGCTCGTTGTTGCCAGCCTTTCCGCTGCTACAACGCTTCTGCCTTTGCGGCTGTCTGTGCTGAAGTTGCTTGGTTGCTTCACATTCCAGTTACTTACTGGGGAGTAGTAGGGAATGTAGGGAATAAGGGAATATAGGTTAACCCTAAACCCACACACACACCCTAAACTAAACCTATCTTTGGGGGGACTGATGATGTTTTCAGATCAAATCGTGTTGCTTTGGCCTTCTCTACAGGATTACAGCCCCCCACAGGTAGAAAGAATATGGGATAACTGGGATCTTATTATAATTTACCCACAGCCATATTCTATCTACTTAGGGGGACTATACTCAAAAACACAAGGAAGCCTGAACTCCAAGCCCGAAGCGCTAAGCCCCAAGACTTGAATCAGAAGCCCTAACCACTGAACCCTCTTAAGCTTTAATGACACTCTAAACCCTCAAGCCCTACACCTTAGATTAGGCCCACACCCTAAGCCCTAAACCCTAGATTCGATCTTCAGATCCGCTCAGGTTTGCTGCTTCAAGCTTCAGGTGGCCGCAACATGCGGTCAAAGAGGCAGTTGCTGGGTTGCCGTTAAGAAACTTACATTAAATGATATGAGCTAGAGTGTAAACTCCTTAAGTGGGGGTTATACTGTTGATGGATGAAATCTTGCACCACCTAGGGGCCCTAAACTACTGTAATCCCTGGGACTTTAAGGACTTTAGGTGGTGCAAGATTTCCTCCATCAACAGTATGGGGGATTTTTTAGGGGAGTACTATAGGGGGTTATCAAGAGGGATACTAGGAGTTTAGACAATGGTTCATATAACCCATTCTTCCCTATGTACCCATACCATGGTAATTTGATTTACAAAACGGGTCACTGTGAGAGTGCGCTTTTTCCACATTTTCTAGCGAATTTAATATAATTTTCTTTTGATTTAGTGCAGAAATTGCACTTGCACACGGTCTCCCGATGTCCTCTT
>CAJNIZ010006218.1:0-12956 GCA_905231905.1 Symbiodinium pilosum
CGGACTTGTGTCTTGGTCATTTGCACGTGAGACAGCTAGACGGTTGCTAGGAAACAAGAGTACGTGTGTCAAGGCGAGCAGATGCAAAAACCTACTTGCAAAGCAGCTTACTTCAAGTCAGGATTCTCATGTATGGTCTCCACAAATTGGACACCAAGTATGTACACTCACCAACATTCGTAGGGAACCTATATATATATATACACTCACCAATGACCCATAACGAAACCGTACTTCATGTTATCTTAATCTGCGTTGGGAGATTATAGCATCCCTACTTAACATACTACTCAGTAGCATCTGGATCCTTCTGAACTTCACTAACATGATCGATATTGACCTGGAGGTCTCTTGATTTGGTACGTCGACTTAGTACGTGGAGTTTCGGTCTTAGTAATGGGGGGTCACAGGGGTTGTAGTAAGGCATTGGAAATAGTGAGTAGACAAGTTAAGAGAGCCTCCAAGTTCCTTTGGAGGCCGGGAGTAAGGTAAGGTTTAGGAGATGAGGACGTTTGGAGGGGTTAGGGCACAAGAAGGCAGGTTACCTTGATCCTATGGAGCAGGGCATATTTTCCTGCTTGTGTGTTGTTTGTGGCGCGTACACTGAAGTTGAGGTTAAGGGTGCCGTAGCCCCAGGGTCCAGGTACGGATTAGTTTGGGGTCCCCTATTTAGGGTAACTACCATATATACCTTATCTTATATTCTAGTAGTTTCCATTTCTTTTCCATTATCCCAATATAACCCCAATAGGGTCTAGGGTTTAGTGGCACCGAAGCTGCTGAACCACACGACTCGGACCACTGCAGCCGGACGCCCGACTTGAACCGTTGCACCAGACTCCGCAATGCTTGTCGCGGTTTTGCTCACACAGTTTACTGGATAGGGTCTTGTATTTCTTTGGGGGGCGCTTGGGGATTAGGATTCAGGGTGATCGGGGATTGACGTCAACATAATATCAGGGATTGAGGGTTTAAGGGTTTAGGGGAACGTTTCACTACCATCCGTGTTGAACAACCTTTCAATGCTTAATCTGGCTAATGTTGATACACTTGCAGTTCGCAGGTATCTAGGACACATGGCTTGAGGCCATCGCGTTTCGGGGGTCAATAGGTAATCGAAGCATGGATGCTCATAGCAGTCCCTACATAAACCCGTAACATAGTCCTGATAGCCCCACGAAGCCCAAGGATCCGCATTTTGGAATGAAGCTTGCAATCCCCTGAAGATCTTCCAGGCACGCATGAAACCACCATGCGAACATAGATCCTCCGGATCCTAACGGGTTCTGATTCAACCCATTCCTCCTGTTCTTCCTCCTCATCGTCATATCAGATATTGGAGCGCTTAGGTGGCCGCCTAGACTAAGAATTATGTTTGTTCCATATCGCCCGAGGTGGAGGATGCGGCGGCTCAACCGGCCTTACTCGTGATGAAGGGGTTCTATTCCTCGCGGCTGCTCGTTCTGCTTCTTTAAGCGTATTCGGATCGAGCTTTGGATCATAATTACCGCCTCTATTGTATACGCACTGCTCTTGGGTGCGATCAAAGGCGCCGCACACGTTTCAATTTTCCCCTCTGGTATCATGGTAGAAAAGGCATCGTGCCCCATAAGTACATCTATCTTCCGCAGAAGTATACCTGTTTTGAGACAGCTAATAGAGTGAGATTTCGGGTCCCAAGTGAATTCCTTTGCCAACCTGAGCCTTTACCAAGTTAACCTGCCCTTAAAGCCTGAACACAAAGCCAAGGCACATTGCTGTGCAGCCTGGGGCATTTTGGCCACCAACTAACCTTGTTTGTTCAAGGTTTGGGGAATGTTTTTGACAGCTGGCATTTTCTTTTGAAAAGCTGCAAAACTACGCTAAGCCCGCAGCAGCGGATACCAAGTTCCCCCCCCCACACAAACAACAACACAACACCTTCAGTTTGCAGGGGAAGTCTCGCTCTACGCTGGCTACAGAGAATAGGGCCAAGACTTAAACCTAAACGCATCCTGTCCCTTAGATTTCAAGGTCGCTTTTCTTTGCGTACGTTGAGAAGCAGGCCAAGCCTTGACCAAATTTTCCCAAGCCCAGCAGCATCAGGAAGCCCTGCGATGCATCATCCAGATCCTCTGGCAGAAGCGGTTTCCGGGTTCCGGATTTTGCTTGTTCTGGGTCCAGGGGCCTGGCAATTTTCAGGGGTCTCGTGCAAGAACACTGGCAAGATCGGCTGGAGTACGAGGAGGATGAGTCCGTCCAGAGACGAACAAGCCTGGATAACTTCGCGTATTCCAGCCCATGGTCAACGGAACCTAGTTCATCAATATCTGACAAGCACGAATTTCGGGGCCAAGTCTTGACAGAGGCGTGATCATGGAGCAGTTGTGTCAGAAGAACGAATTCAACAATCCCAGGAGCTGAGTTCTTGGATCTCATGCAACGTTTCTCTTTTAACATATCTGACATGGTGGTGCCATGAAAGAAACGGTCTCAATCTGAATGCCGTTTTACGCACCTCTTGATGCAGAGCTTTACACCACATGGCTCTGACAACCTGAGTGTTTGTTTCTCAAGGTCCTTTTACGAAGTACACCCCCTGCATTTCTTTTGCAGAACTGTTTGAGGTGGCGCAACGTGATAAGGGCCCACAGGTTAATCTCAGTGCTAAGCACCCTGTAACCCTAGGCCTTACATCCTAAACCCCAAACCCTAAACCCTAAGCCGTGCTGGCGGTCCCGGGCGTGGAAGTAGAGGTCCATGCCGCTCCCGGTAACCTTCACGAACCCGAAACCTGCTCGTGGTTGAGGGCTGTAGGGTTAGTAGGGAATAGGGTGGTCCCTCCCCCTAATATTAAAGCCCCCACCTCCTACTAATATTAGATGCTCCCAATATATACTAACATATACCACAATGGGGCATATGTAATATACGCGGGGTGGGGGTATTAGGGGGAGGGGATTAAAGGAATAGAATCCATTCATAATCTCCATATCGTATGTTCATTATTCCCGACTAATCCCCAGTAAGCTCCCTGTGGGGCTTTTCTAGGCCTGCTTGTACTCACTTTTTACCTCGGGGTCTCAAGTTTAAAGCAACCTACTCGGAGCAACAAGCTTCCACAGAACCTTGTAATCCAGGGATGTTGGCTTCGTAGTGCGTGTGTGTTCACATCTGCTGCTGCTACTGCTGCTGAAGAAATCATGCTTCTCGGGTACCTTGCGTCGTGCGACGAAAGCCCTTTGGCACAATATCCCTTCCCACAATCATATGTTGGGATGTCAAAGTCTACGCTGCCTGTTCGGGTACCCCACAAACTAGGGGCCAATTGTTGGCAACCCCAGAGGGGACTTTTGTGGACACCCTATATGTAACTCCATGGACGCGGTTAGGGTTAGGGCTTACGCCATATATAACTCCCTGGCAGAGAAGGGATAGTCGTTCTTTGGGGGCAGAAAGTCTCAGTGCGATACGTCTGCCCCTTAGTGTCTGTGCTTTCTAAGTCGAGTCTCGCGGCCGATGTGATTGTCTTGCAATCCTTATACCTGACTCCATGTTGGGATACCCTCAGAATCACAACTATATATTCCTTGTTTGCGGTTTTAAGACGGTAAGAACTGTCTCTGACCTCGAGATCATAAACCTTCCAACCCACAACTCGAGCCCTACACCTCTAACCCCAAAACCTTAAACACTAAACTTCGGGTACAGCCCCCACTCCGCATCACTTGGGTAGTATTTATCATGGAGTTATAAATAGCCCTTAATATGACCCCCAATACCCCCAATGTAGACCCTTACAGGCCCGGGGCAGTGTTCAAAGTAAACCCTACAACCCTGAAAGAATAAAACAGCACGGGCATAGCCTCGCTGGTCGTTGAAGGACTTGACCTTACTTTCTGGTTGTTTTCCCCTGCTGAGCTCTAGACGTTATGGCTAGGAAGGGGTGAAGGGGTTATAGAGGTTACAAAGGGTTTAGGGTTTAGGGTTAGGAGTATATAGGGATATAGAGGTGTTGGGGTTAAAATGATGGAAGTCAAACGGACAAGGCAACAGAACATGAAATCTAAGCTGCCTTTTCTTAGGACATGGGGATTTGACAAGCTAGTTGTTCGTAGGGAATGAAGGACTGGAAAAGGAAACTGCAACTGCAACATATCATTCCCTACTGGTACCAATACATTGAAGAGACTGCCCAATCTTGAGATGCAAGGATCTTGTATTCAGAACGGTTTGGCTTGCCCACGTGCAACCCTTGTGGTGGTTCTGCGTCTCCTGCTTTGACTGGCTTGCTGTTAAGGAACGATAGTAAGGAAACCCTGTTATTTACTACGTACCCAAATTATGGTAACTAAACCTAAGTTCCTTAATTGCAACCCAGTTAGACTTTTACCCAGACCCCCTAAACGATGCAAACACTGGACCCCCTCCCTCTCAAACTGATCCTCTTACTACATTGGGGAACCTAGGGGATGTTGAGGGAGGTTCCATTTTTTGAATCTTTTAGGGGGTCAACCCTAAACCCAATCCTGAGAATTCGTTGAAGGTCCCAAGCCGATTCATATAAAGGATATAGAGTATTGTAACTATAGTTTAGTATACTATAGTATATTATAGTAAATTAGTATATATGATGGCATATTATAGCAAATTATAGTAGGGCTTTGGGTCTACCCCTTCGGCTCATGTTAATTGTTGCTGCATAAGCATTGTCCACACATCATCATGGGGTAGAGATTCAAATGCTGGAAAAGAACATGGAAACACCATAATGGGTTATATAGGGACTACTACAAGGATCCATTACAGGTTTAGGGTAGTGTATGACTATGCCGGGATACACAAACTTCATCTAATCAATGTGCATCTCGCTCTCTCTCAAAAGGCAGACGTGCAGCAAATTGCTTACTCAATCATGTTGTACGGTTTGCAAAGATCACAAGAGGAGACCCGCTTTTTCAGAGTTTGCCGCCCAAAAACATGTTGACATGTCGTCAGAACTTCCAAATCTGGAGACAACGAGGAAGGCGGAAAGCCTGAAGCAATGGCCCTAAATCCTATATAACCCCATGGTAGTAGTTTCCATTTTCTTTTCCGTTATCCCAAAATGGAACTTTCAACTCACCTTGAAACGCCAGGAAGCAAGAACGCAGGATGGGCGTGAACAAAAGGCCAAGTGGTAGTTTCTTGAAATAGGGGGACCCCAACATAGACTCTCAAATGCTATAGTCCTTATTGTGGGGACCACCAAAAGGGTACCCTTAATTTTGGGAACAAGTCTGTACCCTGATTTTCCAAACTTCTAAGCCACCCGAACCCTGTTCATCTTAGAGCCCTTCAACCGCTGGAATTCTAAAATCCAAAAACCTAGGGCCCTTTAAGTCCTCGATTCCTTTCTTCCACCAATTCCCCGGATTCCTCAGACACTTTGCCTTCGACTCCTCCGCCAGTGAGCCAGAACTCCTGATTTCTAATCTCCTTAACCCCCGCCTTGTCCCGAACTTCCGAAGTCCAAACCTCCAGACCCTCGGACCTGACAGAAGCTATGGGGGCGGGGGGGGGTAGGGCTAGCGACTGATTAGGACTAATTTTGTGACTTTCTGGTTGTTGTGCCTAACCAGATATAACCCTTAAGCCCGAAATCATAATGAGAAGTCTAACCCCTAGCCAATGTAGCCAAGGAGGCCGTAGCAGTGACGGTTGTCCCATCCTGCACCCAAAGGTTCGCGTGCGTAGGCTTTAGAGTGTAGGTTGGCCCCTAAAACCCTTTGAACAAATAGTAGTATATGAGCCACTGTCTAAACTCCTAGTATCCCCCTTAATAACACTATAGTAGTCCCCTATATTATCCCCTATAGAACCCCCCTTTAAGGAGTTTAGACTCTAGCTCATATAGGGTCCCTTACTAAAGCCATTAGGGAAAATATTAAATCTCCCAGGGGCCTACCCAGGAGTGCAGGAGTTGGTTGGCGTATAGGTTTCAGGGTGAAGGTGTCGGGCTCAAGGTGTAGGCAGGGCTTCAAGTCTAGGCTTGAGGGTGTGGGGCTAAGAAAGAAGAGTTTTTTTTTTTGGTTGAACCTAGTAAGATTATATTCCTTATACAAAAAAATAGTACCCAAAAAGGAGGATATAATCTTACTCTATATTGGGTACCATAGTATCCCCAAATAAAATACTACTCAGATCGTCTCAGAGTCGCAATAACCCAGGTGGCTCAGGGGGTTCGTGAGAAGTTAATAATGTGGAGAACTCGGGTTACTATATGGATTATAGGGGTCATCCATCTACCCTATTTTTGGGGGCCCTGACAGAAACTGCATCCGTGGGTAGCTGCTAGTGACGAGGGTTTAGGGTTTAGGGTTCCAAAATGGCAACTTTGGAGCAAACATCAAATTCCTATGCAGGGCCAGCTTTGGTATCTCAGCAGATCAGTAGGACACATTAAAAACAGGATGCATCATTTCGAGACAGAGATTTTCAGGAATAGCCGTTGGGGTTAGTTTTTGAGACAAGGACAGAAGAATCAAGGTTTTGGCTTGGGGCGTTGAGATTTTCAAGCCCGCTCCCAACCCTACACCCTAAACCCTGAACCCTAAACCCTCAACCCTGAACCCTAAGCCCTAGACCATAAACCCTAAATAGCCTTGAGGATCACAGGCTCGGTGCTCTCTTCGACGAGTGACACGTCAACTGCCTGCGGCTGACTTGCGGATGGGATATAGGTAACCGTTGGGGTCATATCAGGGTTAGTGTTTTGGGTTTAAGGTCTAGGGTTTAGGGATATAGGTATTGGGGTAATATTAGGGTTATATTGCGGTCATATTGGGATAATGAAAAATAAAATGGAAACTATAGGGGTTTTGCATCCTGATGCTTTCTCTGGGATGCTGTTGAGGAACTTGACTTCAGCTATTTTTTAATGAAAAGCCTATGTGTTGCTAAATAAGATGTGTTAATCATGAGTTCCCTAATCACCCGCACAGACTATCCCCCTCCAGCACAAGAATCCCTTAAGTTGGTTCAGTGAGAAGCGATGACTAGTGAATGGGGAATAGATAGACTGAGGGCAGGAGGGAATCAGGAATAGCAGGGGTTTGGGGTTTGGGATTGCAGACTAATTGGCAGATAAACGCATCCAATCCGTCATTCAGTACAGGCTATGTCCAACACAGGGTTGCTGCTAAGGAAGTTAAATTAAGCTGGTAGATCAAGGAAACCCTATTATGTACTAGATACCCATATGATGGTAACTTAATTTAAGTTCCTCAATCACAATCCAATGGAGGGTGGCATACTATGAGTAGCAAGTCCTAGGGTTCTGCGGAAATGGTCTGCAGTTTGGACAGTCACCTATCAATGGCTTGCTAGGATATCTAACTGGAAGGCTGATTGGTGCGTGCTCAAGCGATCAAAGCCTTTGTGATGGCTTACGGAAGGTTTGGCCCTCTGCCTATATAACCCATTATAGTAGTTTCCATTTTCTTTTCCATTATCCCTATATAGCCCCAATATAGGAGAAGCTCTGCCTCGAGAAAGTATTCTCATCAGCTGCAAAGACTCGACGGCCCTGACGCAAACCCTTGCTCCATGGAGTATCCAGAGGATTTTGATAATCCGCCCACTTTCATCATTATCATTATATGGGAGTTGGTCAGGTAAAGGGCCCCTAACTTGCAAGCCCTAAATGGATTCTGCCGAATCAAATCCTGAGATGTAACCCTCGAATTCGCACCTGTGCAGATCCGTCTGCGAGGTATTTGAGGCCGAATGTCACCTGCATTGGTTTGAGTTTTTGGGTCCCTTAGTGGGGATCTCGCTGAAGTAGGCTTTCGGTCATTGTATTATTTGGGCTTACATTGTGGGACCTTAACGATGAGAAGTTCTGACTTGCGCTTAAGAGTTTAGGGCCCGCTGGTGCCCGTATCCTACAAACAATAAGCCCTTCAAGATTCAAGACTGCCACTATGGTGGATACTGGAAATCCTGCATCACACTGCGTAGCTTTTAGCTTGGAGACTACGGTCTTGTAGTAGACCAAAGTCATGGGATTTTCAGTATCGACCGTATCTGCTGGCCCTGACGCAGTCTTGCACTGACACTAATGTACAAGTCATGATTATTGCCAGTACTGTCCCCACACGACCCTGGTATAGTTATAGCCAAATACATTCCATGTATAAACCCAGTTTCCATTTCCTTTTTGCATGTGCTTTCCCATTTGATTCTCCACTCTTTCAGTTGCAATTACACTTCTCAATGTGATTCTCCATTGAAAGCGCTAGTCCCCAAACCTCCAACTTCACGCTTACCGGGAGTGCTTGAGCCTGAGGCTGTGGGAGCCCTGCAACCCAGAGCAGCCGGCTAATGTAGCGCTCAAATTTCTAGATTCGGGTTTTGGGAATGTGTACCCTCCCCAAACTAACATGGAGCCCCATATTGCCCCCCTTTGAAAGGACACTCGTCTATAACGGACTCCTTTTCAGGTTCTTTGCGAATGTCAGATGACAAACTGCTTAGGCTTCTACTATGATTTTCAGGGTAACTTTTAATCATTTCAATTGCAAATTTAAGGGCAGTTTGGTATCGTCCCTATACAAACATGAGATCAGGTGAGGTCGCTTTAAATTGCGCCTTATGATGAACCATTTGGGTTGTAGTAGAAATGGTAGTTTCCCTAAATGGGGGACCCCAATGTGGATCCGCGAACCTCCAAATTTGAACTCCGACCTCCTGGTGCTGTACCTGATTTGCCTCAATCCGCAGATTCCAATTCTTGAAACACCCCCTGTCCCCTCCTCGAACCTCAGAATTCTGTCCTACACCCTGAGCCCTGAAGCTTGGCCTCCGCTCTTTCCCTGCCCTCTCACCTGGCCCTGCGATGAGTCATGCCGCAGTCGCACCGCTCGCTGCCAAGAGCTGTAGTGTACATACATGTAAGGTGTCCTGCAGGGCCCGTTACAGGACTGTATGTACCGGCAACTGCCGTTTTGAGCCCCCAGTCGGAGTAGCCGAACTGTGTAAAGGGCTTGCGTTCTTCTCACCACGACTGAGCCCTGAAGCTGAAATCTTAAGCCCTCTTGCATCCAGGGCTCCAGGGCTGTACACGAAGGTAGTAGCCTATTCCGCTTCCTGATTCTGATCCCAAAGTTTCCAAGAATTTCTTCAGGGATTCCCTCGACCACCCCTTTACTGTAACCCAGAAATACAACCCCGGAGTGGCCCTAGCGGGCACCTCGACATCTTTGGCCAAGGGCAGGTTCTTCGCGTCAAAGAAGTGCACCTTTGAGTTCAACATCTTTTGCTCACTGGCTGAGAGACTAGGTTCAAGGTTCGGGTTACTGGTTAGGAACTTGAAGGAAGGTACTAGAATTAGGAAACCCGACTATTTGCGTACTATATACCCATACCATGGCAACTTAACTGAGCTTCCCTAACAGCAGCGCGGGGGTTCTGGATTGTTTTTCCAAGGTTCAGGGTTGATTTCCAAAACTCTGAAAGCCCGAAGGCTTCGTCCTTAAACTCTAATGTAGACCCCTGATTAGGGTTTAGGGTTTAGGGTAATGTAGACCCCGCCCCGTTAATGGAAATTATGATAAGGATCTGAATATCAAGGCCCTAAAAAGAAGGGGGGGGGCTTATTAATCATGGGTCTACATTGATCCTGAAAGCCGAGCCCATAAACCCCAAATCCACAGAGGTAAGCCTCTGTCAGAGGCTTGTCTTTTTTCAGAGCCTGGTGGCTTCTCAAAGCTTTGTTGGAACACTTGAGGACAAACTGTACCCAAATAGTTTTTCGGATGCAGGATCCCCTGTAACAACCTTCAGCCAAATTTTAAGTCACCCCCAATACTCTACCCTGAATAAGCCTAGAACCCCGAGCGATAATCAATTAGCCCTGCAGCACAACCCTCCAAAACGAAAGCTGCCAACAGTTCTAAGCCCAAAAGCCTGAAACAGGGAGCCGGTTTCCCAAAATTAGGGGTACCATTTTGGGGGTCCCAATAATAAGCGCTGTAATATTTTTTGGGTTTTTATTGGTGTACCCTAATTTTGGGAAACTACGGAAACTACCACATGGCCATGGTTACTGGTTGCAACCCGAAAGCCCACAGTGCTCTATCTGGAAGCCTGCCAAAATCAACTCAAGCTTTTCTTGGTGGGCTTTAGTAAGCGAAAATTAGGTATCCCTAAACCCTAAACCACGCCTGCAATGATCACAGCACCCCTTTGCCCAGCTGTTAACAGTTTACAGAAGGATGTTTTTGAGAATCTCCCCCGCCACATCAAGATTACTACTATGGAATTCTCAAAAGGGACTCCTCCAGAACTCATTTGTAGCCTTTATGGCCCCTTTTTGAGAAACCCTGAAAGCGAGGCCCACCTCCTCGCACCCCTCGCACCGCAGTACGCCCAGTCGGATGCCTGGGCTTGAACTGATCATGGGATTCCTTCACAGGTTCCCACATAAGCAGCAATATAGAAGCTGCCGTCTTCTTTTACATTCCCCTATATAGCCCCATATAATCCCCATATAGCCCTAACTTCCATTTCATTTTCCACTTGCTTGTCCATTGTAATAGTTTCCATCGTACTGTCCATTCCTTCATTTGCTGCTAACCACAGAGTTCCATTAAACTCTCCATGATTGGTGTAAGAAATTGAAGCGTCTGCGCTGGCTGTGTTGCTCCAGGTCGTAGACTAACAAAAATAAACCCCCGCCCCTTCTTTTAAAACCTCCCGACCCCTAGTTTTAGCTCTTCGCCGTACATTAGTTTTTAGTATACCACACAAAGCGAACATCGAATATACAGCACAAAGACCAAACATTAATTTCGGTGTGGGGGAGTTTTGTATTAGGCGGAAGGCACTACAACTGAAGTCACGCTGGGGTTAACATTTCCTGAATTGCAATCGCACCAGTTACTCCACTGATGAGTTTCACAAGCAAACGAATAGATCTTCCGGCCTCCAAGTTACCCCCAGCCAGTCCGACCCCAAATGGCACTAAGCCCTAAACCCTAAGCCCTAAACTCTCTCTAACTAGACCAGCCGAGCAGCTCTCGTCGAACTCCGTGACGGTGCCCTTTGTCCGCTGAGTGACGACAGGGACGAAGCCGCCTTTACCCTGTCAAAGATTCAGGGCTTAGGGCACGTGGTTGGGAATAAGGGCCGTTTGGGAGTACGTAGGACGTACGTAAGGCATTAAAGGGGCCTCGAAGGCCGAATTGGATGATTTTAGATTTTGGCTTGCTGTGCGCTTGGCTCTTTGCATTCAGGAAATGGACGACGTCTCCACAAAACAGGTTGGATCCAAATCGTAAAGGTTGCAGGGCTTCAACCCCAAACCCCAAAACCCAACACATTAAACGGTTTCAGAACGCTAGCAGATGGCTGTGGCGTGATCACGCTAAGATTGTGGCAGGTCTGAATCCCTTCCCCCATGATATGTAACCATCCACTGGCCACCCAAACATCAAGGAATATGAGACCTGAGATACTGTGGGACCTATTTAACCCTAAACCCACAAAGATGGTGGAGGGGTGGTCAGCATCAGTGAAGAGGTCATGCAGATCTGGGAAATGGCGGTGAGTGTCACTTTTAAGGATCGAAACACGTCCCATCTTAACTACCACCGAAAAAGATTGTTCCTTAATTCGCCTTAGCTAGCAGTTATCTTTAACATATTATACTTCAAAGGGAACCTATTCGGGTAGTATAGCTGTGGGTAATAGGGGAGGGGGGCGCAAACAAATGCTACAGTCAGAGGTCACTCGGGATCCTCGAGAACCCTAAACCCAAAGCCCGAATTTTCCGATGTGCGTGAGGAACGAAGTGCAGTAGGACAGTAGCCCAAATCCCACATGTCCTAGAAGCTCTGCACAACATCATCTTGCAGTAAGGACAGGAGAACTAAAACCCACAGCAAGCTCTTAACAAACCCTCAAACCTCGACCTTTTCTATCCCTACAACCCCTCCCCTTTAGGGCCCCGGCCAATGTAGTCTCGCATCCCCGAAAAAGATCTCAATCTTTTGCCCCTCCTCCCTGCACATTAGTGCATTGCCCGCCTTTCCCTTGCCACCCTTCGCGATCTGGAACAGGGAACGGGTTTGGAGCTTCGTTTTTGGGCTCAGGGCTCAAAGGCATATAGAGGACCCAAGAACGGTCTGCTTTAGTTTGAACATGTTTTTTCTTTAAATTTTGGGTTTAGGGCTAGGATTTATGTTATTCAGGTTCATGAGAAGGAATAACGTGCTTGAGAGCTGGGTCCCCTGGAGATTTGGGCTCAAAAATCTAGGCTCCCAGGCGGTTTCATTCAGCTCGGAGGGGTTGGTTGATACTGCGGGCTTGCTTAGGTCAATCAGGTCTTGTGAACTCCTCATGGACCTCCTTTTAAATCAAAGGATCCTGTTACGGGACGTCCATGTCAAGCACAAGGGAGCCTGGGAGCTCAAACAGTTTGAGCAGTTGATTGGTTGTCAAAACTACTCATCCTTGCCCAAAGTCACTTTATTGTTTGAGCATGGCCATGATGCATGACTCCCAAGGGGTTCTCTCTGGAAAATGCGTTCTGTAAGGTATCCTTTTCTTCTAGAAGAGGATCTGTTGTTTGTTGCACAATGTAGAGATGGCTTTGTCGCACGTCACATCCAAGTGTTGCGTGCGGTGTTGCAAGTGATTCAAATGTGTGATCGAGGAAATCCGTTAAGAACGATTTTTTTTGCCTGCCTGTGGTCGTCCATTGTGACCCTACTTGGAGGGTCAGGGGGACTTAGTAAGTATACTTATAGCCCCTATAAGCCACAAAGTAACCCCAGTTATCACCCTTCTTAACCGACTTACCAAGTCCCCCTGACCCTCCAAGTAGATCCTAAGCCGCATGGAAAAACTCAATATTCCCAAATAGACGCATACTAATGTCGATAAGTCCTGGACATATAAGGGATGTTCTAAATTCCTTGTATCCCCCTGAATAA
>CAJNIZ010006219.1:0-14871 GCA_905231905.1 Symbiodinium pilosum
ATCCCGGGTTGCTGTTCAAGAACTTAAAAATAATTAGGGTTGGCCCCTAAAACCCTTTGAAAAATGTTAGGATATAGGGTCCCTTATTAAAGCCATTAGGGAAAATATTAAATATCCCAGGGGCCTACCCAGTAATTAGGGTTTAAAGTTTAGGGCTTAACTTAGAATAGGTTTAGAGTTTAGAGTTTAGGGTTTAGGGTGGTACCATTTTTCTCCAATGTAGTCACTTGAATCGGGTTCCTTGATAGCAACCCATCTCTCCTTGCTTAGTGGTCGAGGGTTTAGCGACTTAGGGTTCAGGGCTTTAAGGATTTAAGGCTTTAGGCCTTGGGGTTAAGGGATTTAGGGTTTAGGGGCTTCAGGGTTCAGAGTTTAGGGGTTTACGGCTTTAAGGATTTCAAGGTTGTTGTTTGTAGGGTTGTACGTTTTGGTGCAGGCCTGGGTTCCCTGTAGGGGAGGAACAAACTTCAAAACAATAAGTGGATGGCTCTTTGAAGGCCACCAAAATTTTAAACATATTCAACAACAGGTTCCCTCATACAGCACTGACGGAAACCAATCTTTGTTCAAAAGACCCTAGACCCTGAACCCAAAATCGTGCAATTTTCAACACTTGTGTCTGTTTTGAACTCTAAACCCTAAACCCTAAACCCGGCTTACACCATCCAGGATCCCTTTAGCTTGAGTCTCTAAATCCCCCATGTGATTGAAAAACCCTATACATTAGGTGGACCCCCCACCCAGTAATAGTGACTACAAGGGATAATAGAGACGATATTAGGGTCCTCTTATCTTCTTATTATACTACTATTACAGGGTGGGGGGTCCTCCTAACCTATACATAACTACAAACTGCTAGTCGGTTTAAGGTTTAGGGTTTACCTTAACCTCGCAGCATCTACCTTTTGTGGTAGGGTCCTATCATAAAACTTATTATAGAGGTTATAGGGAACCTGGGTTTCGGTAAGTTCAGGTAGGGTTTAGGGTCTAGGGTCCCTATACCCTTTGCGTTTGTAACCTTAGAATACACTTTAAGGAATGTCTTCCTGGGCTTATTGATCCAAACACAAAGGTACAAACCCAAAGAGTACGAAGGACAACTCCCTGAAGCGGGTCTTCCACAAACTTCTGTCTGTTCAACGCGGTAGGAGCTGCCAACCCTAAACCCTGACACCCCCAAAATGCTTAAGCCCACCCGAAACCCTAAAACCTAAACCCTTAACCTGGAAACAGAAACATCTGAGGCAGGATATCTGGATAGCTTTTTCCTAAGGGTGCACAGGCTTGCTTAGGAACATTGGTGAGCGTATTAAACCCTAAACCCTAAACTTATGGGTTCTGCTGCTACTCCGGCTATACTGGGAGCCCATAGCTCCCTGGTTAATGAAAGTCTTTTTTAATTCGGGCCAACTAGAGTTCACTAAGGTGCCTAGGGGGGTGTAGGAGAATCCATGATGGACCGTGTGGAATTCCTAGGCTGACGCCGGCTTTGATATGTTTTTTGCCTCCAGGGTGGTGAACCCTAGTTTACATGACCGTATAACTTCTACATCTATGAGCTTAAACTTACCCTAGGGATCCAAGGACCCAAATAATCGAGTTTTAGGGCCCAAATACTACAATATCAATGGTATTTGGGCCCTAAAGCCCTATTATTTGGGTCCTTGGACCCTTAGGGTAATACTTCTAAGACTGTTGGAATGAGTGAACGTTTATAATGATCACCGCCACTCCAAGCAAGGCTGGTCTCACTTAGAGGCTTCCCTAGTTAGAGTGCAGTGATCTCAGCAAACTCCTTATAACTCCACTGATCTCATGTACAGTTACTTCACCCCAACCTATAGCTTTAGGATTCCACACTGTACAGAAGGCTTACATGGAGAGAATACAAGATTTGAAAAAATACCCTAGACCCTATAAACCCTAAGCTCTCAACCTTAAACCTAAACCCTGAACTTTAAACTTTAAGCCCTAAGCCCCAAACTTTCTCAAACCCGAAAGCCCGAACCTTAAACCCTACACCTACCTCAGAATTCCTTGGCCCGAGGTCCTGGCGAAAAAGACCCGCCTGAAAACTATTGAACCCTAGACACTGACTAGGTTGTTGATAACATTAAGGGCTATGTATACGTATCGTATAATTACTATCCAGCTGTTACTGAGTGGGGGCAGTACCCAAGTAGAATTGAACCAGACAAGCGGGGTTGCTGTCAAGGAACTTAAGCTAAGTTACCATAATATGTGGATATGGCGTATAGGGCTTACTCAAAGCTTTAGACCTTCGGGTTACCGTACTTTCGGGGATATAATAAACAAAAAGGCTTCTGTATTGTAATACTCATTTAATGTTAAGTGCTTAACAGCAACCTAGTAGACTGTGATACATGGCAAAAACTACCCACCACAAAATTCTCAAACCTCTAGCTTTCCCCCTGTTCACCCTGAATTAGCCTTAATTAACCCTACTCTTACTTAACTAGACTTAGTTAAGCGCCAACCTCGGGCGTTAGTAAGGGAATTCATAGCCCCCTACCCTAAACCCACAAGTAACACACCTAGAAAAACGGTTAGATACATGTACTGTACCTACTGGCAGCAGTACAGAAGGCCGATGGGAGGCTACCCACCTGGATCCTACCCACCCGGAGTGGGACTAAAGCCCTAAACCCTAAGCCCTAAACCCTCAACCCTAAACCCTAGGCCCTACACCCCAAGCCCAACCCTAAACCCGAAACCCCAAGCCCAAAACTCTGTTTCCTACACCCCAAAGAACATCTCTAGGTTCAGGTTTCTTCTATAACCTATACTTGAAGGCCCATGGGACTTAGTAACTACTTATAATTGGGCTTATAACCCTACTTATAATCCCTTTCAATGGGCTTATAGGGGTTACCCCAATTACAAGTAGGGTTATAATCCCAGTTATAAGTATTTGCTAAGTCCCATGAGCCTCTAAGTATGAGCCATAGCCTAAAGTCTTAATATCCCCTGAAGAACTCCTATAGTAGTCCCCTGTATAATTCCTATATAACCCCCACTTAAGGAGTTTAGAACCCTAAACCCTAAACCCCAAAGAGCTCTCCAGGTTCAAGTCTCTTCTAGAACCTGCGTAGCTGCCACAGTTTCCACTGGCGGCTCGCCCTGGTCTTGGGGGCGTTTTAGGGTTTAGGGTTTAGGGTTTAGGTTTTAGGGTGCAGGCTTGGGGGACTTCATAATATCCCAGACCAGGCGAGAATCAACATAGAAGAGATAAGGGTTAAGGGGTTAAGGGGTTAAGGGTCTAAGGTTTGAGGAGTTTTGGGTTTAGGGCTTCAGGGGGTCGGGTTTAGGGGTTGAGGAGTTCAGGGTGTAGGGTCCAAGAGGTTTGGGGGTTGAGGAGTTTAGGGTTTAGGGCTTGAGAGGTGGAGTACCCCGTATCAGAAGTGTACAAGTAGTCTAGGGTCTAGGGTTTAGGGTATGATATAGGTAGCTATTCAATCTCCTGTGTTACTCGCGGTTTTACAGTGGCTTGTGATTGCTGTGAGTACCTACCGAATGGCAGTTACTCACGTGGGGGGCCGCTATCAGCTGCACATAGGAACTATGCCCTCAAACCCAAACAGCGTGGCTGTTGCAACTATGTGAGCTCTGTATTGCGGGCATAGCCCTTACAGAAGCTAACTCTTTTGTAGATTCCTGTAGCTTCCTTCAATGAAAGATTTGGGGTCATCGAGATGACGGCTTGGGGTTTCATACAGGGATGATTATTCATCTGTGGGGCAATAAATGCTCATAGCTATTGTTCAATGATGCACAACAACGGTGATAGCTGAGGTCTGTTCTGGGGATATGAAATAGTAGAGGGACCGTCATCGGAGCCTTGAAGGATTTCGACGATGCTGGGTTTAAAAACTGAAGGTTTAGGGAAAGCCTGCTTTTGAAAGGATGTCCAGGGGGTTAATTAATGCCTCAGATTT
Source organism: Symbiodinium pilosum (assembly GCA_905231905.1). Classification (NCBI taxonomy): domain Eukaryota; class Dinophyceae; order Suessiales; family Symbiodiniaceae; genus Symbiodinium; species Symbiodinium pilosum. The sequence continues at coordinate 3,957 of CAJNIZ010006219.1, forward strand.
CATATTCACCAGAAGCCTAAACCCTAATCCCTTCCAATTGAAATTACCTCCCCATCCCGCTCCTGGCTCCCCCTCCGCCTCTTCATGAGTCGTCGGGGGGCTGTGAAATACTGGATCCCATCCTAAACCTTAAGCCCTAAACCCTAACCTATCCGATGGGCTATTTCTTGAACAGTGTATCTGGCGACCAATCTAAGTTCTTGTGCTTCTACATTCGCTGCAAGTCTTTTGGAAGTCACTGGAGACCCAGATTCTAGCCCTAAACCCTGAACCCAAAACCGTAAGCCCTAAACCAATAGCCGCATACTAGGTTCCCCAGTAACCCATTAATAATAAGGGTACCCCTTTTCCTTCTGTGCAGCTTTAATGAGGAGACACCACAGTAAAAAGGGGAAAAGGGTACTACCGGGGTATCGAGTATACTTATTGAAATGCAACCTCGCAAAGTTTCCTAAACCCTGAACCCTAAACCCCAAACCCTAAACCCTAAACCCCAATTCTAGGCCTCCACATTGCGTCGTCTTCATCGTCTGTGGGTGGATTAGCAAGAGGAAGAGGTGAGTATGAAGTTCCGTTGCTGTAATGTAGAAGCCTCAAGAGTTTGGGATTTAGGTCCATTTTGCGTACTAGACGGTAAGTATGCAAGAAGAGAAACAAGGGTAAGAATCCTCAAGCCTGAAAAAAACAAAGCAGTCTTCTATTTTCGAATTCTCCTCCGGAGGGGCTGAATGCAAATGTCCGTATTGTAGACCCGCTCTAAGCACCCACACCCCCAACAACTGAGATGAACCAATAAAGATCCCTGGTGTAGGGTTTAGGGTCTAGAGACCCTGAACCCTAAACTCAACCATAAGCCCTGAACCCAAAACCCAACCCTAAACCCTGAAACCATTAGGTTTTAGGGTTACTAGAAGAGGCCTCCTGCTTTTCACAGCAGCTCGCGTTGGCCCCCATGGCCAGTCTCGTGGTCTCAAAGCATGAAGAAACACTTTTTGTTCAAAACTTCTGGGATTTAGCGTTTAGGGGCTACCAATCCTTATAGTGACCCCGCGGCAGCATGATGGTTTAAGAATTTAGGGACTTTGGGGCCCAATGTAGGCATTCTTCATATACCTCGAGCCCTAGGCTGAGGAAACGATGGCAAGCTCTTATGACTTATGATGGACTCAATGATGTGTGAACAGCTCAAACAGCAGCGCAAATACCTAAACCGTAAAGGCTTGTTTAGGGTTTAGGGCTTAAGGTTTAGGGTCTACGGCTGAGGCTCTGGGGTGATATGTCACCCTAGGTTTAGGGTTTAGGGTTTTAGGGGATGGGAAAATGAAATTTGTGAAGGATGTTATAGCACAGGCTCCCCAGCCAAGGACCAAAAAGGTCCCGTTCATTCTTACTAAGAACATAAGACACCCAAAAGGAAAAACGGCATGCTCAACCTAAGCCCTAAAACGGGTGTAGCAGGCCTCTTGAGGGGCTTGCACATAGCCTAAACCCTAAACCGGAGATAAAAGGCCTCTTGAGGGGCTTGCATAAACCCTAACTCTAAACCCTACACCGCATGTTTAGAGGCACAGGGGTCCAGAGCGTTGCAGTGAGGGTACACAGGTGTGCATCATCAATGAAGGGCTTAGGGTTTTGATTTAGGGCTTACAAGTTGAAGCGGGCAATGCTGATGAAAGCAACATCTATTCAAGCTTCCCTTACTTAGGGTTTAGGGTTTAGGGTTTAGGGTCCTTAAGCTCTAAGCCCTAAACCCTAAACCCTAAGCCCTAAACCTACCCTAGCATGGGTTACAGCAGTGTCTCGAGGTTGCGCGGAATGTGGGAGCCTGAATAACTACCAGCAGCACTTGAGCTGTATTTGGGGTTATGTAGGGTTTAGGGTTTAGGGCTTAGGGTTTGGGGTTTAGGTCTCAGGGTTTATTTGAGGTAGCCTTTGCTATACTTTGAACTTTACCAGTAATCTAGGACCCTAATTTGGGCAATCATTTAGTTCTACATTGCTTGGATATTCAATGCTTCCTGAGACGGCAGTACAGGCATGTGCAGTATCAGGCTGTATCAATTTGATTTCATGGGTTACCCTGCTACTACCCCCTCACTCAAAAAACTACTTGGCCGCCCTTCGGGTTTAGGGCTTAGGATTCCTTATCCCTAATTGAGGGAAGCCAGGGGCAGGGTAGTACAGGCGACACCCATGACTGAAGCACCTGTACGGTAGATGTTCTGAGAATCCTTTTGTCAAATGCTTGCTGAATATGCAGAAGTTTGTGGTCGAGGGGAAAATGGACACGGCCTCATATCTTGAGTGCCACATGTCCACCTCTACCCTCATCCAAACTAAGATGGAACCCCTTAAAAGACCCAAAACCCTAAACCCTAAAACGTACTGTCCACCCTCCCTACCCTGACATGAAACTCCCTATAAACATTACTGTCAACCATTCTAGCAAGGTTTTCACTGATGGTCCCCCAAAATAGTACACCACGTATGTGTACCCACCAATCTTCGCAAAAAACTCTATAGACATCCACCCTGGGAGCTCCCGTACTCCGTACTAGGAGAAAACTGCTACATCCACGCAAACCTAAACCCCAAATCCTAAACATAATGAGCTCTAGTCTAAACTCCTAGTATCCCCCCTGAATAACCCCTATAGTAGTCCCCTTTATCATCTCCTAGATAACCCCGTCTTTGGGGAGTTTACACTACATCTCATATAGAGCTCCACTTTAGAATGGAAGAAGGTACAATCGCAGAGGAACCTGCTTCATGCTTGCAGTCTCATGGGACTTGGTAGCCACTTGTAACTAAGGCTTCAGGGTTTAGGGCTAGGGTTTAGGGTTTAGGAATTGGAGCTAGGGTTTAGTTAAGGGGCCCGTAACGGCCCGTCAAAAAGTAGTTACTAAGTACCATGAGCCTCAGACTTCCCCCGCTCATACATGAAATGGGCTAGACCCCTCCCAGTAAGTGGTGTGATAGGAATAGAATTTAGGGTTTAGGGTCATATGTAGGGACCTAAATATGATTACCATTTTTCCTTGTGGTCACCATTGTAGTGGGCTGGGGCCAACCCAATATATATTTGAAATTCATGCAAGATCATCACCTTCCCCTTGCGGTATTACAGAAGCCTCCTAGGATTTCCCTTGATCCTATAATGATCCGACATTGGGGTAGCTATAATTGGGTGGGGTGGGGAGGCATATTAGAAGGGGAAGGTGAGAGCCCTCCTTCATCTTGAATGTCGGAGTCTCTAAATTGAATTCGCGAAACCGAGGACGACAGACAGAACACTCGAAAAGGTCAGAGTCCCTGACACCGACGGCAGGAACCACAAACCATAACGGCCAGGGCGAAAGATACAGCTGCGACGGCGGCTGCGCCAAGCATCGACCGTGCCACAATGGCCCTCGCAACATTGCTTGCACCAACCGTGAGGAACAGCCAAATCAGGAAAATGGCAAAGTCTACGAGGTAGTCCAACGCCCGCGTTGAACATTTAGCCGCCCAACAGCGGTAGCATCGCCAGGTGACTTTGAGGGAGACAATCTGGATTTGCGGCTACGGACTTGAAGCTAAGTTACCACCATGTGTATAGGTATATAGAAAGCAAGAGCGGTTTCCTTACAGTAGCTGTTAATTTGAACTTCTTAATATCAACCCAGCAACTGTCCAAAGCAGCATTATGCCAACCCCTTGTCCAATGAAGCAGGCAAGCACGGCGTCCACGGGTGCACCTGCGCGGATCATACCTTGGCAGGGTTTAGGTTTTAGGGTGGGTACTGCCCCCACCCTCTGAAAATCTAGAATTGGGGCAATATCAAGAGATTTCTATTACTGTATGTTAACTATTGCTCAACTGCTGCTGAATGGGAGGGGATTTAAGGTGTTTAGGATCAAAGGGTTGGGGATGTTTGGGGTTTAGGATTTAGGGTAGTTTAGCACTTAAGACTTAAGATTTAGGATTCCATCAGAGTTTCGGGTCTAGGATTGAGGGAGTTTCCATAAACAGGGCGCCCCAGCATAGACCCTAGTATACTGCAGGGTTTAGGGTGTAGGGGGTAGTCCAATGATTTCCAAAAACGGGGCTGCCAGTTTTTGGAAACTCACAGTCTCAAAATAAAATGTCGCATAGACCAACCCCGATACCTACAATGACGTCCAAGATGAAGCAGAAGGGGGACACGGCAGCGAGCAGCACGTAGCCTCGTAGGGGTGAGCATGCAAGGCCCTAAGCCCTTGATAGGGTTTAGGGTTTAGGGTAAACCTCTAATTAAATCTAACTAAGCCCGTAAACCCCCAAAAGCTCAAAACCCTTGAGGACATAAACCCTTTGAGTACGGTCTGTTAAAAAGGGCCAGATGCAAGACTGAAGGGTTCTTGACAAGGGGAACTGTAAGCCCTCAACCCTCAACCCTGACAATCCTAAACGCTACACACTAAACCCTTAGCGCTCTAAAGGCCAAATCCTACCCCCTACCCCTGACCACCTGAACCCTAAACCCCAAACCTAAACCCTGTAACCCTAAACCCTCAACCCCTAAACCCTAAACACTGAAACCCTTAAACCCTTCCCCTCAACCCCTGACCTATTGGGATGTCGGTCTCCGAAGCTCCCAACAACTCCTCACGGAGTGGGCCACGCACGTATTCTGTGAACTCCTCCTCACTGCCGTACCTTGGTGTATTTGGGTTTGGGGTTAAGGGTCTAGGGTTTAAGGATTCTGCGAATTCCTCCGTACTGCCGTACCTTGGTCTATTTAGGGTTTAGGGTTTAAGGATTCTGTGAATTCCTCCTTACTGCCGTACCTTGGTCTTTTTTTTTAGGGTTTAGGGTTTGCGGTTTAAGGATTCTGTGAATTCCTCCTTACTGCCGTACCTTGGTCTATTTAGGGTTTAGGGTTTGTGGTTTAAGGATTCTGTGAATTCCTCCTTACTGCCGTAGCTTGGTCGATTTAGGGTTTAGGGTCTAGGGTTTAAGGATTCTGTGAATTCCTCCTTACTGCCGTACCTTGGTGTATTTAGGGTTTAGGGTCTAGGGTTTAAGGATTCTGTGAATTCCTCCTTATCGCCGTAAATGGGTGCAAATAGGGTTTCGGGCGTAGGTTTCAAGGATCCTGCAAACTCCTCATTGCTGTACCTGGATGTCTCCCAAAGTTAATCAACCACGTTCCTGCAATACAACTCCCCGAGAATCAGCCCTAAACCCTACCAGAATCCTGAGAAAAGGGATTGCATAGGATCCTACCTTCGTGGTGCAACCAAGTAAGATTATGCGGGAGTTTCTCAAGAAAGCCTGCTTGGGGTGTCTAGAAGTTCAAGGGTGTTGAGCGCTTTGAAGAGAAGAGCGCCTCAAGGACCTCAAGAGATGTGTAGGGGCTATACGGGGATCATGTGGGGTCCACTCTGGATTCTATATGAGGATACTTAAAATCATTGTTGTTATATGCATTTTTTGCGGAGAATAGAGACATTCTCATCAGTTGGGCGCACGATGGTATTTCCCCCAGAAAGGTTATTCGAATATACTTAAACTTGTCGTGAAACCCTATTAAAACATTTTGAGTTGAGGGGTGCCAGGGGCACTTTCAAGGCCCCTCACATGATTTTGAATAGGTCCCCTTATAAAAGAACGGCAAGCAATCATGATGATCATTTGCACTTTTGCTGATCAGGGCTATTGTGAACAATCAACTTTTGATGTAGGAAATCCAGCACCAACCTAACTAGCTTCAGCCCTGAAAAGCACAGCGCTCTAGGAACCCTATCTGGTGCAAGCCTTTTCTATCTACTGTGTCAGCGTTGTGTATACCGGATCCCTAGTTAATGCAAACGCCTGGAGAACCCCGCATATCCTTCTGAGGTCTATCTCAAGTAACCTTCTCTTTCATTAAACAAGGAAGCTTCGGCCACAACATCGGCAGTTCTCCATAAAAAACCGTTGAGTGACCCAATATCCATTTCACTTCCGTTTTCTTTCCAATTTTATCCTCCTTTTTGGGGGATAACATCCTTAAACTCGAAACCCTGTATATACATGCACATATATATATATTTAGAGCCCCCTCAGAGGTACTTATGCATTAGGTGATCTGTTGGGTTGCTCTGAGCCTAACCCCTGGACCTAAACCCTATGTAACCTTATGTGATCGGTTGAGTCCCTGGTACCAAGCCGTGATAGCAGACGAGACGAAGACTCGATCGGCCTCTTCGGCGCATTCTGCGTTCCTGACACTTTTGTGACCAGTAAATTAGACAAAGCCCTATTATCTGCAGGCCCACAGGTCTCATTAACTCCACAGTCTACTTTGCACCCTGCACATTAAAACCTTAAACCCTAAACCCCCTTCCCCCGAGGTCCAGGTACCCAAACCTCTAAAAACCCCAAACCTACACTACAACGAATAGTACCCCAATACCAGCTGCTGAGTGATTTGGACCCGTAACCATGTCCAATGTTATATATCCATGTGTATCCCTATGCAATCCGAGGCATCATTATAGATCGCCTATATACTCCTATTATTTGTGTGTATATATACATATTTATACATTTCCGTATGACCTCTAAAAGTCCGGTACATCCCCTTCGAAGCAACACTGTTAGGTACGTGGACCTTTTAGGCTAAAACCCTACACACCTAAAAACCAATCCCTGCACGCTAAGTTCTCAACAACAATTTTTCTGTTGGCAAAACAAGGAACTTCAGATCGAAGTTCTCCAATGATTCGGTGAGCATCTTCTCCTCACATTGTATGTACCTAAGCCCAGTCCTTAAACACTCTCAACCCAAAACCCCAAACTTCAACACGGTTCAAGATTAGGGGTAAGGTTCGAGGGTGAGCAAAGCTGCAACTCTGAAACCCAAAGCCCGAACCCAATCCACATCCTAGCCCTTTTAGGAGGAGCAGGTTTTAGTTCATACTCATACTAAAAAGGACATGTGGGCCTAAGTAAATCGGCTGCAACTACAGCCAGACGTAGGTTGTACCTATCTCAACCCAAATCCAAAACCCTAAACCTTAAAGCCTAAGCCCTAAACCAGTACCTCACGCTACCGCTTCGAGAGGTGCATCCTGCATATCGAGCCTAGCCAAGCCTGACTTCGATCTCTGAACGGCGGATCATGAATAAAATTGGATTCCTTGGTCTCCCGGCGCACGACTGCGCCAGCGCCGGGACGTCGCTTCTGCCCGTTGAGTTTAGGGATGCAGGGCAGACTGGAGATGGGGTCGTCTGACGCGATGACGACGTGCCTGCTGGGGCGAATTCTGACACCTGAACACTTCGCGCCGGTTACGATGAGCTAAACGCCCGACAGGAGGAGCGTCGGCATGTTTGGTGCCGTCGACGCTGCGCCTTCTGAGGGGGGAGCAAGAGGCACAAAACCCGGTGGTTCCACGGCACGAAAACGGCTCAGCTCACAATGGCTCCATGGGTGAGTCGTGGCATTATGGCGAATACTACGCTCTGAACCTTAGACCCGAAGCCCCAAACTCGGCAGAAATGGTCTCCTCCCTCATGAGCTTCCGGTTGGCGTGGCCGATGGGCACCAGCAACGCAAAGGAAATCACAAGGATGGCCGTCGCAAGTCTGGTTTCGGGTTTCAGGATTAGGGTTTAGGGATCCGGGTTTAGGGCTTCTCAAGGCTCGAGGCCAAGTTCAGGGTGCGGGTTACGCCTTTATAGGGCTTAGGTTTCAGGATTTACGGCTGAAGTTTTAGGGCTTAGGGCTTAGGGATTTACAGGACTTCGGGATTCTGTTTGAGGGGCCAGGTTCTTGAATTAAATACGGATAAGTAGATTACATGGTTGAAGCCCACAGTTCGGATGTAAGGGAATTTTGAGAAGTACCCGCCCCTGGCTCGTCCGTGCCAGGAGAGATCCTCCAACGACCAGGCCACTGCCAATGATGATGAGCAAGACCTAGTCGTCATAGGTTTAGGGTTTAGGGTTTACGGCTTGGGGATTAAGTTTAAAAATTTGGGGTTCAGGGATTAGGATCCTACACCTACCCGACGCGAGCACCTGGGTAAACTCCCAAGGATCCTAAGTACCTACATTGGGGGATACTAACCCAGAGCATACTATAAGTTCCTAGAATAGAATCCTTAATCTGTTCTATATAGATACTTGGAACTCTTGACCCTAAAGCCCATAAGCCTCAAACCTTGGGACTGTGCAGATTCATAATCCTGAAGGGAGGCCCTTGTTGCCATATTCCAACGCGGTTGATGAGTTAGGGTTTAATTGTAGGGTCTACTGGATTGCTGTGAGGGAACTTAATTGAAACGCAACAATATGGGTATTATCGTAAATGATAGGCTTTCCCTACTATAGCAACTTAATTTGAATTCCTTAGCAGCAACCGAGTTAAACCCACTTTAGGGTGACTGCAGAATAATTCCTAAGCAGACCACAGTTGGAGGGTGGGGTGTCGTTGAGAGGGGCAAGGGATCAGGATCCTTGGGACTGTTGGGCTTGGGATTCGAAATCCAAGGGCGCCCAGACCCACGCGTTTTAGGGTTTAGGGTGTTGGGCCCGCGCTTTGGACCTTGGCATTTGGGCTCGGATTCCCTCGCAAAGCAACGAATTCGCAGTCGTAGGCAGCAAGAAGTAGTAATAATGGGGAATTGCAGTTGAGTGCAACCAGAACAAATGCTGTTGATCCTAGTTGTGTACTTCATGTTTTTATAGCTCGCTTTACGGCTAACTTACACCCTACTTCTGACAAAGTCGCCCGATATTGGAAAACCTGAACTTTCAATATCCCCTCTTCTAGCCTAAGCCGAAGAAAACAAAACACTAAAACCCTAAAACCCTAAACCCCTCTACCCCGATTTTTTCTTTGAAGCGAGAAGCCTGACTCTCCAGGAACAGCGGTTTGACCCGCAAAGGCCTGCTTTCTAAGCTAAGTCAAGGTTTTGGGGGTTTAGGGATTTAGGGTTTTTAGGGGTTCCGGGTTTAGGGTTTAGCGTGCAGGGTTTCGGGTTCAGGGGTTTGGGTTCTCGATTCGTCGGTCCGAAGCCCGAAACCACTATAGATTTTAAATCCAACACCTGTTGTAAGCCCTGATCTCTAAACCCTAGCGCCCCGTCCATGCCTGGATGGATTCACCTTGCGGAATGCCGCGATCTCAAAAATACACCACAGGCCTCGTTATTCATGACTCGTGGTTTAGAGTTTGGGGCTTACGGTTGAGGATTTGGGGTACAATATGTCGAAAAGTCAGTGGGACTAGCAAATTGTGGTTATTTGGAGCAGTATGGCTGAAGTTAGGTTAAGACAGAATTAGCACGCTACTCGGCTTAGGGTTCATTTTTTGGCCTTGGAGCCCAAAAGAAGTACGGCCAGTAGCATGCCATAGCGCCATAGTTTTGCGCAGAGGTACACTTGAACCCCATTATGGGGTCCAGGGTAGTTAACGGGTTTTGGATTCCAGGCTTAAGGTTTAGGTTTAAAGTTACCTAGAAAAGATCTGTATTTGGTGCTGAAAGCCCGAAACACACTTAATCCCTACAGTGTAAAACCTTAACCCTAAGCCTCTAACCCCAAAAACAATGTCAACTCGAGCGAGATGCGTGTCAGGTATGGTGGGGACCACAACACCCGCATTTCCTTCGATACCCGCAAGAAGCCTCTCACGGTTCAGGGCTCAGGACATCAGGGTTTGTAGGGATCAGGGTTTAGCGAGGGTTGAGGGTTTCTAGGGCATAGTGCGTAGAGGGCTTAGGGCTTCAGGGTTTATAGGGATCAGAGTTTTAAGGCTTGGGATGTAGCGGGTTTAGGTATTGCCACATCCTACTTGTTGCGTGCCGCTTCCCAAACTTTTCAGGAGTGAGTGCCCCAGTATTGCGCGTCAAGAAAAGGGACACCTTGCTGCCTACCTAATTGTAGTCTTGGAGAGGTTTGGTACGCATGGGTTCAATCTCAGGGGGGAGGGGAAGGGAGGGCAGGGGAAGGGAGACGACGTGGATGGCGGGGAAGGGAGATATTGGGGGAGGGCGCGCTGCAAGAAATGCTTGAGCCAAGACGCATACTAGGGCACAAGGATGCCGGTTAGTGTTTCCGTGAAACGTTACGGTTTGCGCCTGCTGGAGTGAGGGAGTAGTACTAGGAAGCCGGGGAGCCGCTTCCCCTCACCACCCCTTTTTGCTGTTGCGCTTGAGCATCACGAAACGCGCCCGTGGTTGGGTGATTAGACCTTCATAATTCCATGGTACGTTACGGAAAGGCAACAGCCATGGGCCATGGAACTGGAGCGCCCCAAAGCCATGCAAAAAAAAACATATTCGCACTTGTCCATAATCTTGCGGAAGGGGCCCTCCCAAATGACTTTTTCGGACCCTGAAAAAATGATTTCTGCCCTTGGGCAACCTAGCACTCAGTTGCAAAAAGTTGTTGTCCAGCCCAGCTTCTGGAAGGGCATCGCTTTTAGGCTTTTAGGAATCGATCCTCCCAATTTTGTGTGTTTTTTGTTTTTGTCGGGCCCTGGAGAAGTCATTCTGGCGTTTGTCCAGGCTCAACTTGCTGGTTGGCAAGGAACCCGCCAAATTGGCCCTCAGCCACCTGAGAGCTAGGCTGGGCTAAACGTGGCAACACACACACACACCAACCCAGACACTGCAAATTGCAATCTGGCAGCCACGCCGACCCAACACATCATCCCACCCACTGCAGTTCACAAACACTGGCACATGGGCAGTGTTGCCGAAACCTCAATCCAAGCACAAACACCAGCGTGCTTGCAGTAAGGAACTTTTCTGCGTGCAAAGGCAGTTGAAGCGTAGGATGGCCAGTGTCGCCGTAGAGTCAATGGATGAGTCTGCTGCGCATGCAAGCTGCCCGTGCTTCGGCGGCCCACACCCTCTGAACGGGCCCAGGATCTTGTCCACGAGGACAAGGTGCTCGTCGT
>CAJNIZ010006220.1:0-10213 GCA_905231905.1 Symbiodinium pilosum
CTAAACTCTAAACCTTAAACTTTAAACCCTAAACCCTGTCCGAGGTACGTGTACACTGGCCTTTTTACAGTCGAGCTTGCCTTGAGGTTGCTCCTTGCCTACACTTACAGGGGTGTAGGGTTTAGGGTTTAGGATTTAGGGTTTAAAAGGTTTAGGGTTGAAGGTTTAGAGCTTGATGCTTAGGGTCAAGGGCTTAAGAATTTGCGGGTTTAAGGTTTAGGGTCTAGGGTTTAAGGTAAAAGGCTTAGGTTTCAGGAGTTTATGCTCTAGGTTTTACGTTAGGGTTTGTTCAGGGTTCAGGAGTTTAGGAGGAGCTGGGGAGGGAACCTGGGGACTAGCATAGGGGACTAAATAGGGGTGATGATTCGGATCCACTCCCCCAGCCTAGCTGAAGGCTCCTCAACCCTCAGCCCTAAGCCCTCAGTCCTAAGCCCTAAACCCTAAACCCTAAACCCTAAGCCCTAAGCCCTAAACCCAAAATCACAGGAACCACGACCTTGGATAGACAGCTGACTGGCACAATCTTTTTTCTGAAAGTCTCGGCTTCAGTAACCCTAGCCATGAAAGTTGATTACAGTTTATGATTTATGTAAGGTTTGGGGTTTAGGATTTAGGGTTTGGGGTTCAGGGCTTGGGGTTCAGGGTTTGGGGTTCAGGGTTTAGGGTTGCTGAAGGCTTCGGTTCTGATTCAGGGCTTGGGGCTTGGGGTTCGTATCTTCAGGTTTAGGGTTAGGTTAGGGCTGATTGTTTGGGGTTTTAGGCCTATCAGTGTAGGATTTGGGGTTTCTAGTTCGAGGCCTGGGCCTTGGGATTGGTAGGCTGGTTCAGGGCATTCTGAGCCCAAAGCTCCAAAGCATAAACCCTAAACCCTAAATTCCAAACCTCAAGCCCTAAACCCTAAGCCTCAGACCCTAAACCCTAAACCCTAAGCCCTAAGCCCTAAACCCTAAACCCTAAATTCCAAGCCCCAAGCCCTAAACCCTAAACCCTAAGCCTACCCTAAACACTACTCATCCCTAACACCCTACACCTGTGTCATGGTTGGAGGGGATTTTCACTTCGTCATACGAATGTGAAGGAAGTAACATGAAATTCTATTGTTACAGAAGACCCCAACAGGGAACCAGACAGCCTTTAGCCCGAGACACTTAGTCCAAAGCGTGTAGGGTTTGGAAGTGACGGGGCCCAGTAATCACAGAGTTCCCACAGCTCATGACAAGGTTTGCGGATTAAGGGCTCAGGGTTTAGGATCTTACCCCAATTGCTTAGCTACAAGCTGTGGCGCCCCCGACCACGAAAGTAAGCTCAAACCTAAATGGGAGTTTCCCAAAATTAGGGGTACTCTTCACGGGTTGTCATAATAAGGATTATAGCATCTTGGGGTCTATATTGGGGTCCCTCTATTTTAGGAAATTACCAAATAAACCCAAAACCCTAAACCGATATCCTGCAGTTGAAACGTCTCCCAGCCCTGCAAATTACTCAGGGCGAACACTTCGAACAGCAGCAGTACGCCTCTGGACTCGAAACCCTCCTTCCTTAGACCCTTAACTTTTTGGGGCTCCCGTAGCTATTACAGCTACCCAAAAGGTAACTTTCATTAGGGGTGCTTAGTGCCATTGAGAACGCTAACCCCTACAACATGAGCTCCGTAAGCTCCGAGCCAGCAGGTACGAGGGCCGTTGCAGGTTCTTCTGCAATGATGCGGCCCGGCTGCAATTGCCAGATTTTTTTGGTGCTCGGGGTTTACGGGTAAAACCTAGACCCTAAAGCCCGAAGCAACTAAGCCTTGCAATGCAACCTGGAGTATGGTGACTTATAGGGGCCCCCACCAGAACCTAGGTAAGGAAAAGTCCGAGTTACAATCAGGTAATATCCTAATGGCCCCATATAAATACCACTCTAGAGAGCACGAGTGTTTCGTTATGTATTCATGTAGCCCCGACTTCCAGGGGAATTAAAAAGTGCTGGTCCCCAAAGCTTGCAACCCAAGTTTTGAGTGATGGAGAATCAAATGGCAAAGAAAATCAAACATGAAACGCGAACTATCACTCAGGGTTTTGTAATGGCGCAGCAACATCCGGGGAGCCTCTAGATTAGCTACTGTCAATATTGGTCCTACTTGGAGGTTCATGGGACTTAGTAACTACCTTAAACTGGACTTGTAACCCTACTTATAATTTCCGAAAATGGGCTTATAGGGGTTACCCCAATTATAAGTAGGTTTATAACCCCAGTTATAAGTCATTACTAAGTCCCGTGGGCCTCCAAGTATTGAGGAACCAATAGCAGTGGACACAGGGGTCCCTCTTGTTTTGTGTGCTCCCTAAAATACCTTAAAATACCCTAAACCCTAAACCCTATATATTCTTTAACAAGAGACGCATGTCCATGAATGATCTTGGGAACTGCTGACTGTAGCTCACATAGTTTCGGTTTATCCCCGTGAGAAGCGGAGGAACTGGGGTGAGACAAACATTCATGGGCCTTTAGGGTTTACCTAAACCCCAAAAGTATGTAAAACAATAGCCCTAAACCCATAATAAAAGCCATAAGGGCCATTATTTCACATACTCTGGGGGTTTAGGTAGGTTTCTCAGGACCTGAAGTAGTGAACCTTCACCTTTGGACTCCGACCTAAACTCACTGTGTAACCACTAATTTTGTGAGGATATGGACTCGGGGGGTACCTTTTTGAGGGTCCCCGTATTCAGGATTGTAGTATCTGGGGTCTGTATTGGGATCCCGCATTGTTTAAGGGAAATACCATATACTTTTGAACCCTAGAACTCACCCCATATTGGGGACCCTAAGAGGAGCAAGATCTCCGCCATTCTCCGCTTACAACCCACCCAGGATTGGATATGAAACATCCCGGACGAGAAAATCCAAAGCTGCATCCCAAAGCAAACGCGGTTTGGGGTTTAGAGTTTAGGGTTTAGGCTCCAAACCCTAAACTCCCTGAACCCCCAGCCCTAAACTCCCTGAACCCAAAGCCTACCCAGGATTGGATGTGGGGCTGGCTAGACCTGCTACTCAGCCTTCTTGCGGGGATAAGGAAACTGTCATGGGGCTAGCCCGCAATCTCAGTTAGAACAGCTGGGTTTAGGTTTTAGGTTTTAGTGCTTAGGGCCGCAATCCTAAACCCTAAGTCTAGTAGGGCTTGTTCTTGGTTTGCTTGGGTACATATTGAGGGGGGGTCTCGTGCTAGCCCTATGAACTCTAAACCCCAAACCCTATTCCCTAGAAACCTTAAACCCTAAGCCATCAACCCCAACCCCAAACCTTAAGCCCTAAACCCTAACATGTAAAAAAAACCCCTAACATGAGGAAGCGGTTCAGAAATGGGCCGAAGGTCAGGGCTCCGGATGTGAGGCTTTTTCGGGTTGACCCGGGCCCTAGCCCTAAACGTTAAACGTTTAGCTTTCAGGGTTTGGGACTGGGGGTTGAGAATTCAGGTATTTTGGGTTCAAGGTTTAGGGTTTAGGTAGTCTGTGGGGTTTCAAGTGCCCAGTGCTTTCCGTATTGCAGCTGCGGGCATGTAGGGTTCGACTGAAGTCTTGGCTGCTACTCTAAACTCTGAACCCGGGACCGAGCTCAGGCCCTAAACCCAACCCTAAAGCCGCCTACATCCCTAAACTGGATCAATGTTAGGGGTCCCTTGGCTCAAGTTGGCTCCAGCCACAGCCATGCCGCATGGGTCGCGGCTCACTTCGGCGGGCCATGGGCGCCAATCCCCTGGAAGAGGCCATGCCAAAGGCCAATCCCCTGGAAGAGGCCGTGCCAAAGGTGAAGGGAATGCCCATCACAAACACCATGGACTACAGACCGCCTCGGAAAGCCCCGATTGCAGAAGAGAGTGCAGCCGTGGCGCGGAAGCTGCAGGTCCGGGGGCAGACAGAAGCCTTCGAGCAGTATTTGCAGGCACAGAGGGCGAACTCAGAGCCCTTAACTTCACGCCGTACGTCAGCTGCGACGGGGTGCTATGGTGGAACCATGCCCCCAGTGGGCTCTTCTGCTACCACGAGGAGTGGCTGCGCGCTCGGATCCTTCGAAAGGCCTAGGCCTGAACGCCGCCAAGACGTGCGTCTCAGAGAGGTCGAGGATGACGCCCTCAACGGAGACTACTTACAGCACCCTGTGCTGGTGACCCAAGGAAACAAAATTCTAGGACCTATCTCCATATTTATCTGGGGCTGCCAAATCCTTGGACGGAGGATTTTGTTTGACTTGATAGTGGAAGATATACCCAAGAACCGCTTACACCTTATGGACACCCCTATGGCACAATGGATCCACCTTTTGGAAGTATCCTGGATCGACTTTATCTCTCATAAGTGCAAGTCCGCTAAAAAATGTCCAGACTCTCGTGCTTCGTTACGTACCTGGAGATCATTGTGGGGGGTTAAGAAGTCCCTCCCTTCACTGTCCCTAAAGTTTCGCACCTTTGGGCTTCTCACTGGTGCAGGTACAGCCAAATGCCGAAATCGTGATAGTAATACGTGTGAATTCTGTGGAAGCTCAGAAGCAGGCCAAGCACATGTAGTCCTCAACTGTACGTCTTTCGAACATATCAGGTCCAAACTTGAATTTGCCAGGTGCCACACAGCCCCTATTCTGACCAGGCTCACTGGGATACCTACATGCTCTGAGGTTCTTCCTCCAGCAAATCCCTGTGCATTCCCTGACCTCCCCTTGGACTTTTGTATATCTTTACAGATGGGTCCGCCAACCCCCCTGAATTCCCGGAGGTACGCAGATCCTCCTGGGCTTTTGTATTTTCAAGTACCCACCTTGGTAATTTCCAAAAAGGGCCAAGTGGTATTGTCCCTGGCAACATACATGATATATGCCGAGCCGAAACCTACGCTGTTTATGCGGCCATCGCTTCCAGTCAGAGATGTTACATATGTTGTGACAGCAGTAGTGTTGTATCTGCTCTCATACACATACTACGACATGGCTGGGACGGTTTCAAGTGGCGATCCCATCCAAACATGATCTATGGGAAAGTAGAAGCCGTCTGTTGCAGTATAGAAAAGGCAATGGGAAAAGAAGACCTGTGGGGAATAGTTGGCAACTCAAAGGCAGACAAGGACGCCAAAGAAGCTCTCTACAAGGACCTGGCCCTGCACGGTACAAATGGGCAAGCCATGAAAGAAAAGCTGCAGGATAACATCGAAGAGACCTATAAGTGCTCCTTCCTGCTCCAGGACTTAACTAAGCACGCGGAGTCCTTGCAAAAGGAACGAGACAAAGAGGAAGGAACACGGGAACCCCCGCCGCCCTTGCCCCTGGCGCTAGGGGAGCAAGTTCCACCCGTTTCCCTATGGTCTCAATCTGCTTGAACCCAATCCCCACATGCCCAAATTGGGACCCACTATGGCTTAAGCTGGTGGCACACTCCTTTGCCCAATTGAGGTGGCCCGACCCGCGAGAGGAGTTGCAAGGGTTCGTCTCCTGTTTGGAACTGGCATACCAAACCCTCGGCCCCATCAATATCACCAAAATTCAGGGAGGAAGGAACCTCCAAATCCCGCCGGAAGCCCGACGAATAGTGACAAACCAAAGGGCATATTATCACCTCCCCAATTATTCTCAGAGGACAAAGCTGCCTACCCATTTATTAACTGATTGTACGCACACCTGGTTTCGGACCTTAGACCTGTTGAAAGATTCCCTGTGTCTCCCGGTGGAAAGGCGGAGCCTTTGTACACTCAATCTGTATGGCTATAACAATGTGTTGCCGTCTTTACGCGCAAGGCCAACCCTGCTTACAGGAAACCGTGTATCCCAGTATCTCAGCCACCTTATCGTACCAGGTGCTAGATGCCTTAAGTATCCGTTAAACTTGCCTCATGCCAAACCCTGGCCTCTACCTTCCGACTTCCCCGATGGCTACTGTGTTTAATTCAGAGTCTTTCCTGTACAGTGGCCACTTCACGCAATCACGCGGGGAGTGACCCACAGACAAGGACGCGCTTTATACTTTTTGGGGTATGGGATTCCTTATAGTTATGTACAAAGGATCCTTTTTTCTTCCAGAGGTAATGTGGGCTAAGTAAACCCTAAACTCCTAAAACCCTTAACCGTAAACCCAGCCCTGCGTTCTCAACCCCAAAAGACCAATCCCACAAGCACGGGCCTTGCTAAACCTCAAAATCTAAGAGGCGTGGGCCCCTGGTACCTATACAATTTTCCCAATTTTGGAGATCGTAGTTTGGCCAAAGCCCCTATACCATATATACCCAACACATACGGTGTATGTGGATATATTCATATATATATATACACCTACACACATACACATGCATCATCCTTGAGGGTTCTCAGAATTCCCCCTGAAAGAGAAGGGTGCGTATGAAGTGCCCAAACTTCCAACCTCGGACCCATCACAGCAGCAACCAGATTCGCACCGAAACCCTGAACCCTAGACCTTAAACCCAAGAGTTGCGGGGTGGGTTCTTAGATTGAAGCAGCTGGAAGTGGAGGATAGCTACACAGCACCAAGCCGAATTTAGGGTTTAGGGTTCTCATGCGAAACCCTTCGGGTTTGAGTCTCGGGTTCTAATGCAGATGCACACTTCGCCTCTCATCTCCAGTAACGCTCAAACTCGACACCACGTAAACCAGTCGGAGCTCGGAAGTCCCTTTTGCGTTTTTTTAGGGCTGAGAGTTTGGGGTTTAGGGTCTGAGCAGTTTAGACCTTAAGGGTTGCAAGTTGCCAACATAGGCTAATTAAAAGAAACTTCAGATACGTGTGCTAGGGTTTGGGGCTTCGGGTTTAATTTAGGGTTTAGGGATTAGGGCGCAGCAAGGCTAACTCCCGCAAATAATAGGGTTTCCTTGCTATAGTGATTTCAGTTAATTTGAGTGAGGGCTTAGGGTTAAGGGTGCGGTTTTCTCAAAACGAGGCCACGTTTGCATTTACTGCCCCCGATAGTTGGATGCTCAGAAGGGACGCAGCAATTTTTTGAGGCAAAAAAGGTTGACTCGGACCATCCCATGTCCTAAAATGGAAGCTACTACAGTATATTGGGGTTTTACAGGGATAATGGAAAAGAGAATGGAAACTACACAGGTTTCTTCGTTTTGGAGTTTAAGTTTCGAGGATTTGGGTTACGATGCTGACTAGGAGCCTCCCGCCAGATGGCTGCTAGATTGGTGGAAGGTCTATAGTCCCCCTTAATTACATAGAATATGACTTTGAGTACATTACAGTAAGATCCCCATATACTCCTCATTCTAACTATCAAGGGGGGCTGCAGGCAAATCCCGGGCGCAAACTCCAATCTCAAGGTTCATCGTCGGATCCTCCCTCTGGGAAGTAGCGCTGGACGTGGTGTCCGCGCTCTATCGATCTTCAGGAGGGTGGAGGGTGATTGGTGGAGGGGTTTGGTTTAGTGTTTAATTATACCTGACACTTAAACCCTAAACCCTAAACTCTAAACCCTAAACCGCGTAGCTTAAGGGCAAGCATTGAGCTCCGGGTGATATGGAGGATGGCTGCTTATGGGACTTGGCTTCAGCTTCTACAGTGAGCCTCGCCGGGTAGAATTAGCTTTTGCCTTGATTTGAGTGCACGTGCTCGATCTCGTGGGGGAGCGTGAGAAGGGTTTAGGGTTTGCCTCTTTTCGCGTTGAGCGGCCTCACGGAGCCTGTGCTGGAAGGGTCGGTCGGAGGCGTTGACCGCTCCTTGAGCTAGATCACTGCAAAGATCTGAGGCCCCCTTCACAAACTCAAAATGTGCAACGGCAAGATATGGTAGTTTCCCTAAATAGGGGGACACCACAATAGACCCAATATACTATAATCCTTAATATGGGGACCCCCAAAAAGGTACCCCTAATTTTGGGAAACTACCATATGGCAGGAGGTGGAGGTCATCACGAGACGTCCCGAGAAACTCGCCTAAAGCTCCCTGCACGTTCAGAGAGCCTTCTGACGATATGGGCCCCCAAACCCTAAACCCTCTAACCATAGAACATTCATTTTTAGGACTATACAGCACAAATTCTTGTATGAACTCTCACAATTCAAGTTGATTAGGGTGGTAGGGCTTAATTTTGAGAGTTGGGAGCTTACAAACTCACTCCTAGAACTTGTTTGCGGCTGACTCCCACAGCTCCCGGGGGAGGAATGGTACTCTAATTCAGGCCTTTGCAGTAAGTGTAGCCTCAACAGTAAGGTTTCAACGGGCCCCAGGCTAAATCTTGAGCCCATAGAACCTCAAGGTTGCCCAGGGTTAGGTTCTTGAAGGTTTAGGGATTTAGGATTTAGGGTTTAGGGTTTGGGGTTTGGGATTTAGAGTTTCGGGTTTAGGGTTTAGGGTTTGAGGTGTTATGGTTTGCAGTGTAGAGTCTGAGGTTTGAGGTTCAGGGTTCAGGCCTTTTGGGGTTGTCGTTACAACATTATGACTCTGTGAGTTTCTTTCATGCAGGGGCACGTTAGGAATGCCCAGATGATTTTCAGATCGTTGCGCTGGAAACAGCTCAGTTTGAGCCATGTTCAGTCCATGCGAAGGAGTGGCAACGGCTGGAAGCATGGATTAAGCCCTAACCCTGGACTCTAAAGCCCCAAACTGCGTGCCTTGTCTCAGCAGCGATTCTGAGGGTTCATCTCATGGGGCACTACATGTTAGGGTTTAGGGTGTAGGTTTAGGGTTGAAAGTTTACTGTTTAGGGCTGATACCCGGGGCCCATAGGTGTAATTTTGGAGAGCTATGTGAGCCAGCAACATGAGCGTGAGGAGTTGTGTGGCAAGAATCTCGGAATCTCTGAAGCCTGACTTGGAGGGGCGCCTTATTTATACATTACTTCTAATTGTAACAATAGCCCAATTATAACCCTACTTTGGGTTGGTTTATAGTACATGATTTGTAAGAAGGACCGTTACAAGTGTAGCGTAACCAATGTACTCAGAAAAAGGTTCTGCGCCTAAGCATCGTAATATTTTGGTCTAATTCCCTGTACTGGCGGTCTGGGTTTGTCTTAGCTACACCTCAAAATCTTGAGGCCTGAGCTTTGAATCCTGAAGCCTTCGGAACCATGATCAACCCGTGAAATGCTACAGCCACGCTGAGGACGTACCTAGACCCTCCGATGTAATACCCTCTGGGTAGTCCTAAATAAGAGTCCAAACCAACAAACTCTAACAAACCCAAAAAGGAACTGCATTGGAGGGTCCAGGTAGAGTTCAGGTTTAAGACTTAAAAAGGACATACCGTGAACCAAAGGCTGGCAGAAAAGTCTGGGGGTCCAAGCAGAAAAACATAAACGTGGCCAAATCTGGATCAATGTTAGGGATCTTTCAAGGAGGATATAGGGGTTATATAGGGATATATAGGGTGTGGGGATCCTTTATACTTTTTGGGGTATGGGATTCCTTATACTTGTGTAAAAAGAATCCTTTTTTCTTCCTGGGGTAATGTGGGCTAAGAAATTACAGCGACCTCACCCGACCGCACACCAAAGGGTAGCTTATAAAAAAGATTGCAATATGGTAGTTTCCCTAAATAAGGGAACCCCAATATAGACCCCAAAATACTAGAGTCCTTATTATAGGGATCCCAATAAGGTACCCCTAATTTTGGGAAATTCCCATATAGCCTTACCTCAGGATTTGGACTTACTATATTCCTCCGAGCCCTAAACCTTGGACGCCAAAAGGGTTTAGGGTTTAGGTTTAGGGTTTAGGGTTCCCTCAACCCCCTAAAGCTCCAAACCCTAAACCCCCTGCAAGCCTAAGTCTTTGAAACAGGAGATCTGGAGAGCATCCCTGGCATCTCCAACATGAAGTCCTTCAGAACCTTGTCTTTGCCTGTACTACCCATTCAAGGTTCCCCTTGGCTAGGCTTATTTAGGGTTTTGGGTTTGGGGTTCAGGGTTTAGGATTTGAGATCTTTTGATTTTGTATTTGTTTCGAGGGCGCTCCGATATACAGTAGGGGACAAACAACCCTAAACCCGGAAGCCTAAGCCCTACCACTGCTGTGGGCTTTTTTTGTGGGGATTCCATGTATAAGTTAGTTCGGGCCCCCAGCCTCTGATAGTGACCACAAGGGATAACAGTAATCATGTCAGGGTCTATATAATATAGGGTTTAGGGTTTAGGGTTTAGGGGTTAGGGGTTAGGGTTTAGGGGTTTAGGGTTTAGGGGTTAGGGGTTAGGGTTTAGGGGTTTAGGGTTTAGGGTTTTCCGGAAACATAGAGATC